>CM076571.1:441382407-441681800 GCA_034641835.2 Pinus albicaulis | reverse complement strand
AAAAACGCGCTGGGGCACTTAATAATACAAACACACCAGGGTGCTTAAGAATACAAGTGCACCGGCATAAGTATACATGCACCGGTTTTCATTTTGTATTTTTTAGAAACATCGACTTGTGACAATGCAATTATTGTGATTGTTTTAAATTCATTATTCATCAAAAGTCGACACATCTTATAACAATATTCATATTAATTAAATTTTTATTAATGCATTTGAATGTATGTTTGGATGAATTTGTTATATCATATCAAAATTATTGTGGTTTTTTTAAAATTCATTATTCATCAAAAGTCGACACGTATATATCTTATAAAAATATTCATATGAATTAAATTTTTATTAGTGCATTTGAGAACGATAAAGGAGAATGCAATAGCGACAATAGAGAACACAATAGAATAAATTTATATATATATATATATATATATAAGACATTATTTGTCATACAAAATGGGACAATTATTGGTATCATTTTATCTTTCAATTGGGAACTATGTCCATTAAATTAAAGAAAATGTCTGATTTCACAGACATTTTTCAAAAAATACAACACCTTGCTTTTATATCCAAACATAGTGATCATCATTCTTCGCTTGAACTGTTGTCACTGCTAGAGCTACTTCCATGACTTGGGTTATTTTTAGAAATGATTTGTTCATGGTGTTGATTGTTTTCTTCTTCTTCACCTTCCATCTAGAAACATAAAAATAAATTGTAATGAGTGTATATACATTGGTGAGAATAATGAAAATTGCAATATTAAATAATATACATCAACGTAAATCGAAAATAGATGACGTACCAATGCAACAATTGACTCATAAACTATACACATTCTTTCAAAACCATGTAATATGCCATCTTTCAAGATTTGATCTGTTGGCGCAGCGCCATACTTTGTTTCCTACAAGTTATATACCCCATAACAAATCGTATATTTAATATAAAAGATTTATTTTTTCTATTAATTATAGATGGAGCTAAGTAAAACAAGATCGATAGATGCTTACAAATTCCAAAATTTAGTTCTGATATGCCAACATATACACACAACCCATATTTAACCCAATTTCAATCAATTCCTCTGATGGTTCTTCTTTTTATGTTAGCACCTGTTTGAATAAATTCAATGATGATTTTTGTAAAACAACTTAAAAAATACAAAAATGAAATCTAGTTAATTTGTTATAAGGAAGTAACAATTACTCACAAACTTAGATATCAATCCTTTTCTTCCTTGTCGTCCTGTTTTATGTGCTGAATGGGTTCCATTTTCTTTTCTTTTCTGCAAGAAAATACTTGAAAATTAATATTTAATGCTAAATTTTTTATTCATTTTACCTAATGATCGAAAAAATCAATGATTACATATTACATTTGAAGCAAGTTGTTTTTGAGATAGCTCCACCAATGATGAAATTTTTTCCATTTATTTGACCATCTCCTTGTACACCTTTTTGGACATTCCTACTGGCATTTTTCTGATATCAACTCATTCATCTTTTGAGATTTTCATAATCTTCCTAAAAATTTAACATGACAATAAACTATTTAGTTTTTGTATTGATATATGAAAAATAAGTATAACAAAAGTGATATTTATAAATAATTCTAGACAAATATCTAAAGGAATATTACTTTTTCATTTCTTCTTTTTTGTTGTTGTACGTTTTTTCTATTAAAAGTCTAACATGTCTCATTGGCCAATTCTCTGGAAACTCTTCTTGTAGTTTACATAAAATTTGGTTCTTGGAATCATTGGATTCATTTTTGTATTGTAAGTGGAAAGAACGTCTATACATTCGTTCCACTAGATCCCTCAAACTTTTGTAAAAGTTTTTCCCCCTTTTGTGCACCTCCAACACCACTCCAAATGAGCTAATAACCAATTCATTTTCATTTTCATGTTCTATTTTTTTCTTTTCTTAGAACAACATTCATTTTCTGAGTTGTTGGTCCCTGTAGAACATTAAACATATGTGAATTAATAGACTTTTTCACACATGTTATCTAATAATTTTAATTATATTATTAATGAAAACTAAAAAAAGAAACTCATATTGGATCGATAATATTTTTTCATTCACCTGATTCATCCTTTTGCAATTTTTCCATCAAGATTTTACGCTCTTCTGGTCCTAGATCAGAAATAATCTTATCGAGCTTTATCATTTTGTGGCTTTTCATGATACACAATAAACAATACCTATTAGTTAAACTTACATATAGTTCAAAAATAATTTTTTTGTAAAAAATTTACAAAGAACTTGCCTTTTTTGTTTTTCTTGATGTGTTATCTGTATTTTTGTTACTTGATCTCTTGTCACTCATTTCTTTATCAATCTCAAACCTATACCATATCATTGAATAATATATTTATAAATAAATTGTCATCTTTTCAAGTAAAAAAAAAATCTCAAAAAACTGGTGCGCCATTCATAGCTTACGCACCGAGGCCGGTGCGTGTCTCTCTTCCAAACACACCGCCATAATAGTATAATAGACCATACGGTGCTCTATGTCAACAAGGAGCACCAGTGTGTTACATGTCAATGACTGCACTGGTTAACCATGATAAAATAATAAAAAATGTCTAGTGTTAGTTTTTTAGTAGAAATCGGTGCCATATTTTACATATGGTGCACCGATAATTTTTTTTTTTTTTGGTTATCACATTACATTGTGAGGTGCGCTACGCACTCCAGGTGCACCGATAAAAAAATTTGTTTTTTTTTTAATTCATGCCAGGGCCCACATGGAATGGGATCCGACTATGTTAATCGTCCCGTCGGTTGGATGTCTTAGGTCTATATTTAGCAATACAAACCCTATAAAACTAAATTGAAAAGCCCTAATTCTGAAATTGCAGAAAAAGGAAGAATAAAGGGGAGAAACAAAAAGAATGTAAGATTTGTATATTTTGAAATTTTTTTTTTTCAAAACAGAATGTTCGCGGTGCGCCATAATGAAATAGCGCACCGACTGCATATTTTATAAATGGCGCACTGAAAAAATATTTTGTTTTTATAATTTTTAATCACAGTACTTGCGCAGTGCTCTAGGAGAACAAAGTGCACTGGTGCGGTATACTGCCAGGGCACACCGACAATTTTTTTTTTTTTTTTTTTTACCGCAAGGGCTGACATGGATTGGGGATCAGACTATGCAGGTCATCCCGTTGGTTGGATGTCTTAGGCTTATATTTAGCAATACAAACCCTATAAATATAAATTGAAAAATCCTAATTCTGAAATCGCAGAAAGTGGGAGAAGAAAGGGAAGAAACAAAAAGAATGTAGGGTTTGTTTCTAAAATGGTTTTTTTTTTCAAAACAACACATTTGCGGTGCACCATAATTAAATAGTGCACCGATGCCATATGTTACATATGGTGCACTGATAATTTTTTTTATTTTAATTTTTTATCACTGTACTTTTGTGGTGCGCTGCTATAACCGAGTGCACCGGTGTGCTATGTTACGCATGACACATCGATGAAAAAAAGTCTGTATTTTTTAAAGATTGACGCAAGGCCCGAAATGGATTGGGATCTGACTATGCAGGTCCTCCCGTTGGTTGGATGTATTAGGCTTATATTTAGCAATACAAGTCCTATAAATATAAATTGAAAAGCCCTAATTCTGAAATCACATAAAGTAGGTGAAGAAAAGGCAAAAAAAAAATGATGTACAGAGTTTGCTTCTAAAATGGTTTTTTTTTTGCAAAAAAACATGTTTGCGGTGCGCCATAATGAAATAGTGCACCAGTGCCATATGTTACGTATGACACACTGATAATTTTTTTGTTTTTGTTTTTTTCACTGTAATTTCGTGGTGCGCTGCTATAACGGAGTGCACCGGTGCACTCTATTATGCAGGGCGCACTGACAAAAAAAATCTGTATTTTTTTAAGATTGACGGAAGGGCCAACATGGATTGGGATCTGAATATGCAAGTCATCCCATGGGTTGGATGACTTATGACTATACAAACCCTATAAATCTAAATTGAAAAGAAAGAGGGAGAATAAATGACAGAAACAAAAAGAATCTAGGGTTTTGTTTGTAAAAATGGATTTTTTTTATTATTTTTGTTTCTGAAAACTGCAGAAACGATAAAAAAAAATTGCAGAAGAAAAAGTTAAAAAAAAATAAGGTTTGATTTTGTTATTTTACTTCATAAAAAAAACTACAGAAAAAAGTAAAAAAAAACAATAGACTTAGATTTCTTATTTTACTGCATAAAAAAAACTGCAGAAAAAGTACAAAAAAAACAATAAACTTACTCACATCGATTGAAATTATATGGTACATGGTTTGACTAACAAGAGGTTTGGAATTCTGATTGTCTTAATACTTCTGTTCGAACATATTTCCCTAATCCACAGTGCTCTCGTGCTCTGTTTTCTCTAGGTACGTATCCTGCAAATCTCTCGCTGAAATTTTTTGCAAAAATAGTGAAATGATGAAAAGTGTTTAGTATTTAAAGAAATGTTTTATGAAAGTAGATTTTCGAAAATATTTTGCCGGCCATTTTTCAATTTACCATTTTTTTTTTCACTTAAATAAAATAGGGTTGCGTTTTTTTTATTTGCAGTTATTCATTTACCGGTGCGTCCTTCAATTTAGCTGCATTGGTGCATCGTGTAATAAAATGGCACCAGCGTGCAAAATAAAAAACTCACCAGTGCGATTATCTGTACATTACGCACAGGAATGACATTGAAGTTTGTGCACCAAAATTTATTGTTGTTTTGCTCAAATGTAGGGAGAAAATATAATATATTATATGGAATGGACAATTCTTCAAAATCCAGCTCGTTCCATAATATTTCTCAAAGTCCATCGCGGAGTTCTCCCTATCCATGTGGAGATGTAATATTTACTTCAGATTTGTTTTATTTTTTCACTATCTAATTGAATTTATATATGTTTTTTTATCCATGTAGTCAATCATGCACAACTTAATTAAATTTATAATGTATAAAAATTTGTAGGTTCACGCAAATTCAACATCGAGTTTAGATGCACAAAATATTCAAACTGCTCCAAAACGTCGGAAGTTATTATCAGAAACTGCATACTGCAAGGCGCATTTGGTAGATGAAAATGGACAGTCGCTTCACCCTGCCAATTATAACAATATTGCATCTTCTCCCAGGACAATGATGGTAATTATAATTATAATTGTTTGGTATATATATTGATTAATATGTAATTATTTCAACATCAAACCAATTTATAATCACGCAATATTGTCAACGTGGTTACTAATTGATATCATATATTTTTTACTAATCATGTTCAATTATTTTTTTTATAATTATTAGGATTCTAGTGTTGATGAATGACCAACCTACCATCTTCCATTTCACCCCACGACAACGTCAAATCAAGAGAAGACTGAATTAAGAGAAAAAATAGGAGAGGAACGATACCAAGAATGGTTGAATCAATGACCGATTCAATTCCCACTACGTCCAGATTCACCAATTAGGAATGACTACAACAATAGTAGTTCTTCAGAAGCTAGCAATGGAGGCAATCAAATAGAGGTTGGTATGGATGACTACTTAAAGGATATGACTGCCATGGAGACAATGGTTTTAGATGCATTCCAAAATGATGATCAGCTAGGGGATGATGCTCATATCGCTGACACCTTTTTTGAAAGCCTTAAATTTTCTTCCACCACCCCTCTCTTTGGACCTAGTGGTCAGTCAAAGTCTACCCAGTTGAGGACAAAAATTTTACTGTACAACTTGAAAGCAAATTTTGGCTTGTTGAATGCATGTTTCTCGGAACTTTTGAGGTAAGTTATCATAAAGTACTCCCCTTATATAAATTTGAAATATAATCAGTACACTGCAATAAACATTACAAATGTTAAATTTTATGAACGTTAATAATTATATTGACATTAATGTACATTTAATATTAATATATTTTTCCATGATCACCAACTACAGGTTATTCAATGATAAGGTTCTTCCGAGTGATAATGTCTTGCCCGGTAGCAGTGAAGAGGCAAAGAAATTGTTGAAAATGTTGGGTGTTAAGTACATATCATATCATGCATGTACAATAATTTTATTCTATATAGAGGAGAATATGCAGACAAAGAGATGTATTTGAAATGTGGGCATGACAGGTATGATAAATAAAAAAAGAAGGATAAATCACCTACTGATCCTCCTTTTAAGATATTGAGGCACATGCCTATAATCCCAAGGATTCAAAGGCTCTTTCATTGCAAAGAATTAGCTATGTTGCAGGGATGGCATGCCTCACATAGAAGTGAGTTGGGATTTATGCAAATCCCAACTGATTCAATAGCCATGAAGCATATACAGGATACATGGCCCGAAAAATTCAAGAATGAAGTATGAATTCTATGACTCAGCATAGCCATGGATGGCGTCAACCCATATTCCCTCCAGAGCACCAACTATTCTGTTTGGCCTATAGTAGTGATCAATAAAAATATCCCCCCATGGTTGTCTGTGAAGAATGAACATCTTATGTTGGCTGTAATAGTCCCTGGTAGAAGACAAGTGAATAATATGGATGTCTACTTACAACCACTGGTAGATGAATTGAAGGAATTATGGGATGGGATAAATGTATACGATGTATCAAGACCCATAACAACAAAGAGGAGTTTTACGTTGTATGGCATATGTGCTTACACGACACATGATTATCCAGGCTTAGGAGTTTGCTCTGGTAAATTACATGTTTAATTTATTGATTTGTTTATATATAATGTAACAATATTCTTTCACATATTAGTTATTTAATTCGTTGTAAAAATATTTGTTCTGATCTTCATGATATTATTTAACGTGCCATGCATATTAATTAATCTATACAAATATAATCTCACAGGTCTTGTAACAAAAGGGTATTTTGGATGTAAATGTTGTGGACCTTCTCTGAAAGCTAGATGGTTGAAGGACCTATGAAAGCCAGTGTATGATTGCTCCAGGATATTCCTACCAGAACAACACCCTTACAGAAGAGCAACATTCGCTTTCAATGGTAAACAAGAGAGAACCCAAAGGCCTCCAATAGTGACACCAGCTGAACGGTTTAGAGCATATGAGAGAGAGAAGGAGAAGGAGTTCATAGAAATGTTCGATTCAAATGGGGAGCCTAAGTTCGATGATCCAGATTTCTTTAACACCTATGTTGAGAAATTTCCCATTGGGATGAAAAGGAAATCTATCTTTTATGACCTCCCATATTGGGAGCATCTTAAGATTTCCCACTTATTAGATCCCATGCATATACTTAAAAAAAATTCATCTTCTTTATGGAGGCACATATCATCGAAACAAAGTGACACATTGGCTATTAGGAAAGATCTTATAACTTCAAAAACTACAAAGAAATATTGGCCAAGATGATTAGAAAGTACAGGATCAGAGGCAGGCACTGGTCCCTCTAATTCATGGTTTTTCAGAGAAGGTGATGTCCCATGGATTTCAAAAAAAGATGATATATCTTTGGAAAATAAGTTATAATGGATGTGAGGGTGCCAACTTCATACGATTCTTCACTACGGCATTTCTTCACCATGGATGACCATTTGTTGGGGTTGAAATTGCATGACCATTTGAATCTTCTAAGAATACATATAATGTAAAAATCATGATTTTATTATTTGTTATATTAATAAATTTTATCCCATGTGGGGATCATAAAACATAACTAATTTTGTATATTATTGCACGTGTTTATAACTTTGCAGTGCCATTATCCTTTGTTTGTGCGTGGGTGTGTGAAACATGAGTTCCCTCAAGACCTAGGACGTGCCACATCTAAATTATCTACATTTGTACATTGGATCATGTCGAAGGAGATTCATGTGGCTAGCATTCCACAATGGTGTCAAGAGATAGTTGAGATTGTTTGTATCTTTGAGAAGGAACTGCCGACGAGTTTCATGGACTTACAGGTTCATCTTCTGATCCACCTGGTAGATGAGGTTGAATTAGTTGGGGTTGTTTCTTGTCATTGGATGCTCTTCTTAGAGAGGTACATGAAGAAATTGAAAGGTTTTGTTCGACAAAGGGAAAAACCAAAGGGGTCTATGGCAGAGGGGTACATATCATATGAGTCTTTCTACTATGCCAGTGAGTACATCAAGCAGATCAACAATAGACCAGGTGCAGTGATTTGGGATGATCAAATGGATGAAGACAAAAGAGAAGGAGAGTTGCTCCAAACGAGTGGAAAAAAGCGCTTGATAAAGAGGAAGCGACTTATAATTTTTCAAATTTACAAAAGTAATTAATATTCATGTTGAAATTCGATATAATTTATATTTTGATCTCTAAGTACTATATAATGTTGGTTTTATTTCATCAGTGAATGCAGAAATTGAAGCAATCAATAAATTCATTCTTTACAATCCTGAAGCGACAGAACCATGGGTCGCATTGTACAAACAAAAAATAATGAAATGGGATAGTGACAGTAAAGAATTCAGACGGTTGAATGGTAGAAGTGTGCCTTATCCCGATCATTTAAAAGAAAAGATGTAAATCTTTTCACAATAGTTGGGTTTTTGACCAAGGCAGAGAAATACGGAATGCTTTGTCGGTGTCCAGCTCTTTGAAGAGGATACGCAGCTATGGATAGGGATTTCGTTGTAGTGAGCACTCGATGATAATAATATTTTTTAATTTATATGTAAATTTTAAACATATATTAAGACATCTACATTTCATATTTTAACTTTTGGATTATTATTTATAAGGCACATGAATCTTATATGATTTTTTAAACTTTTTTATAATAGGTGCATTTGTTCCCATCTATGTGGGCATATGGACACCATTTTCGCACAGAAAATGCCGATGCTGGAAACATCACACAAGACTGTGGAGTGGAAGTTGAGTTTGATCAATCTAGTTGATCTAGCCACCGTGATCAACAACTAGTAAGAGGGACGTTAGGTTATGTCGGAAAGATACAAGAGATCATTGAAGTGGATTTTTCTTCTTTCCAATGTGTTATTTTTAGGTGCAAGTGGTGGGACACCTTTGATCGGAATAATGTAAAAGGAAGATCGCGATGTGCCGGCTGATATGTATCAACTCTAGAAAGATGTGGGATGAAGCTAAGAGTCCTTTGTGTTTTCCCTAACCTTTGCCTTCGGTGTTTTTTTACCGAGATGTGTTGGACAGGGATTGGTGGTTCGTATTGACACATGACCCTAGATCAAAACATATTTTTGAGAACAATAGTGTTATCATGCCATGTGAGCTAGAAAATAATGAGGAAGATCATGAGAACCGAGAGTGATATGGTACATGTGTTATTTCATCAATATTTATACTTTTTAAGATGGGTTTTTCGAAATATTAATATAATATGTATTTTGAATTAATTGGTAATTTGCATTTTGTTAATGTTAAAATCAATAGTTCACTTGATAATTTGGTATTATGTTGATCTCGAAAAAAATGGCGTTTTGTATAAATTAATTCTTTTTTTTGTGTCTAAGATCATAATAAAATAATTATAATTCTAAAGTACAGGAATTTATTTGCATTATTTTATAAACTTTATTATGTTACAATAAATCATATTATTCTAGATTTATCATTTTACAATTATTTAAAATTTACAAATTTACAAATTTACAAATTTACAAATTTAATAAATTCATTTCACATTAATACAATTAAAATTTTACAAATATTTTACATACAATTAGAATTAGAATTACAATTACAATTACAATAAAAATTACAATTTTAGAATTTTACATATATACAATCACAATTTTACAAATCAAAAAATAACAATAACAATTACAATTACAATTTTACAATTTTAAAAATTACAATTACAATTACAATTTTAGAAGTTCACATATATACCATTACAATTACAATTTTAGAAATTTAAATACAATTAGAAATACAAATATTACAAATTTACAATATCATGATCGTTTGGTATTAAATTAATTAATAAACATCACGTTCATGATAACCATTGTACAAACATCATATTTGACTAAAAAACATATTTAAAATCGCTAACTGCATCATCGTGATCATGATCATCTAACAAAGCACAATTAACATTATATATTAACATCATCAATACAACACAAACATCAAATATACATCTCATGTCAAATATACATCTCATGCTATCACATACACATCTATCTGCAAGCTGCACTTTAAATAAACATATCTAACATGACCTAACAACATACACATCATGATGATCACCAACATGTAAATTAAGTACAAATGCACCATGAACATAAATACATGGACCATATATATATATATATATATATATATATATATATATATATATATATATATATATATATATATATATATATATATATATATATATATATATATATATATATATAATGTTAAATATACAAGCGTAATATAAATGTCATATATAAATGTCATGGATCAGCTGGTGGTAGTACAACATCAATATCAGTACAAGTGGTCGATGGTCCAGCCCCATGATGACTGCTAGTAGATGCTAGTGGATGCTCATGAAAATATAGCGCGGCGTGAGGCTATGAACGATCATGAGATGATGGTACACTGCACCTCGCAAGCTGTCCATCATGTGTTGCGGCTCGATCGTAACCTGCAACAGTCCTTGTCAGTCACATAAAAGTTGTCGTAACTCCTACGACGTGTTGCATCAAGCTGTACATGTCACGCGACATGCCTCTCCACATCCGTGATAGCCTGTCATCGGCCTCTATGTCTCTGAAATCAGTGGGCCTGATGCCCGCCTCAACAATCAATGAAATGAGTTGGTCGCCTAACTCCATCTTGTATCTAGCATCACTAAGATGTCTACCATGCACCGGTGCACCAGTAGGAGCAGGTCTCTGATCTATACTGGCCTCCTGATGATCCTCAGAAATATCTGGCATGTCCTCATCCTTATCATGAGGATCCACACCTGGATCAGGTGGTGGTGGCGGCATCTCCTCGCCATCAAAAGAGCCAATGTCTACAAAATATATACAAGTACACAACAATAATTAGAGGATTTTATTACATAATTTAATAAAAACAGGGTAAAGAACATGTTAGAATAAATTTAAATAAAACAATAATATTACCTCTATCATTTGGCGGCTCATCAGCAGTGAAGAAGATGTTGGCACACCCTTGCCAATCCAACCCCTCATATGGACAGGGGACCAAAATTAAGGGATGCTCATCAACACTGGCTAGCAACTCCAGTGCATCATCTGATATCCTCCCTGGAAAAAGTGTCTCCTCCCTCTTGGGCATCATCTGCCCCCACATGTGCATACGTTCTTTAGTAATCGACCTACTAGGCTGCCGAAGAAAAGAAGGCCTCATCTCTGGAAACCTCTCAAAAAATAAACAAAAAAGCTCTGAAGCAAAAGGGAAGTTGACCCTCTATTGTGCATGAGCACGAAATCTATATAATGTTGTACAGAAATGCCGCAAAAAAATGTCAGACCACTTGACAAGTCATGGCTGCTGTAGTAAAGAATCAACATGATATAAAAGATGGCAACTAATGCGTTGCCCGTCACTGGTGTTGTGTAAAATGGTCAAAATGATAAGTCAGAGACACTGGACCTCCTCATGACCAAACACACCAATATGTAAATGCCATCCAACGATATGAAACTCTATAGGAGATACTAAATTTTCTCCAATGTATCTCTAGGAGTAAAGTAACTGACTCCTTGCCACACAGCTAGCTGGAACCTCGGGAAACGAGGGAAAATCCACCCCTCTCCTCGATAGCCCTATAATAAAATATACATCCTCCTCAGTGGGCGTGTACCACTGGTTGATACCAACCTAGAAAGCCTGTTACTGGTCATTCCACCTTCTGATAAGATGTCTCAAAAACAAACTATGGGACTTTAGGGAAGTAGCCTCCTCATAGAACTTGAGGAGGCCTACTTGCCTAAGGATCCCCTGTGTCGCTGCTGTAATAGGGTGAGGGTACGCATCTCTCTCCCTCTCCCTTGCCTCCCATAGGAGAATCATGTTATACTGTTCCACCTGTTTTTGTTCTTGTTGCCCCTCTTCTCTCCTTTCACGTCTCTGAATGATTGACATATTAAATTTTTTTTTTTTATTAAATGACACATGTATTTACAAATATAAGTATATATTTATTTTTTGAAAAATAAATAAAACAAGAGTCGGTGTGCCAAAAACATAGTCATGCACCGGTCCCAGTGTGTCACACCATAGAGCGCATCGGATATGGTGCACCTCATGATATCGACCACACCGGAAGTAGTGCTCTAGAAAATGTTTTTAGCTCACCGTTCACTACATGGCTGTTAGGAGGCCAGTGCGTTGACTTCACTATCCACCCGGGGCTTATAACTAAGTGAGCACACCACCCTCTTGCTATTGTACATAGTAGTTGGTGTGGTATTTTAAGATGCTGAACCATTGACCTAGGCCAAATACGGTAAGCCATGCGCTAACAAAAATAGCCGGCCTGGGGCGGTTATCTCAGTCAATGCACCGCTCCACCACAATTGAACTAGGTCAATGGTGTGGCCAGGTAGCTGGCCACATTGCTCTTTTTAAAGAAATTTAAATAACACAGTGTGCTTGTGCTATCCACCTCGGAATCGGTGCGGATGCCCTTAGCACTGGTTTACCATCCCGAACTGTTGACAATGTCAAATTGCAGTTCCAGTGCGCTGAAAACATTACCTGCCCTAGGGCTGGTAAGTCTGTCAACACACCGAGTTTCCGCGATACACCATTGTCAATAGTGCAGCCTGGTAACCGACCGCACCACACTTTTTAATTTTTTTTAAAATAAAGCAGTTCACCGCGTGGTACCGCGCTGGAACTGGTGTGGATACCATTAGTACTGGTTGTCGTGCGACCTGTAAATTTATAGGCAACACTGCAAACCAGTGCGAGCCAAATGGCTTGAGCGCACCGTGCGACATATATATATATATATTTTTAATGGTTAATTTTAAGTTTTTTTCAAATTCTAATCTACTAAAAGGTTTAATTATGGAAAAAAAAGAAGAATACCTGTACATTTACCTGTCGAGGAGGCATATTCACTGTACAATTTGCAAAAGAAAATTTTTCCATTGTTTTATAAAATTCAAGCTAGAGATTGGTGGCAATGCATAGTAGCAGTGAGTGCAATAAGTGCAATGGGATCACGGATGTCAGTGCGGCTCAAACAAGGATAACTTGCATCTGTGCTTGAGAGCTTTGTAGCACTGACGAAAGTGAAAGATGCAGTTTTTTGGCCGTAAGTTTTTTTTATTTAACCCTATTCCAGTGCGTGGGGTTTTTATTGGCGTACTGACGTGTTTGCACTATGTCGCCCCAGGCGGTTTCTATTTTTGCGCGCATTTAGGAGGCACCGGGGCAGCCTTGCGATAACACATTAGTGATCTATAGTAATAATACGAACCAGGCACGCTGTCTGGTGAACCAATGATTTTTGTGGTTTTTTGGCCGTAATTTTTTTTTTTTAAACCCTTTTCCGGTGCATGGAATTTGGGGCCCCGGTGCGTTTCAATCAGTTAGCACCAGGTGGTTTCTGTTCCATGCACTTTTTATGAGACACCGGGGTGGCTTAGTGGTAACGCACTGGTGCTTTAAAATAATAAGATGCATCAGGAACGTTTTCCAGTGAACCAATGATTTCTGTGGTTTTTTGGTCGTAATTTTGTTTTTTTTTTAACCCTTTTCTGGTGCATGATATTACTGGAGCCCCGGTGCGTTTCAGTAATTCTGCACCAGGTGGATTCTGTTCCACGCACTTTTTATGAGACACTGGGGTGGCTTAGAAGTAACGCACTGGTGCTCTACAATAATAAGGTGCACCGGGAACGTTTTATAGTGAACTAATGATTTCTGTGGTTTTTTGGCCGTAATTTTTTTTTAACCATTTTCCGGTGCACGGTATTACTGGAGCCTCGGTGCATTTCAGTAATTATGCACCGACAGTTTATGTTCTGCATGCTTTTTACGAGATATCGGGGTGACTTAGAAGTAACGCACCAATGCTCTACAGTAATAAGATGCATCGAGAATGCTATCCGGTGAACTAATGATTTCTGCGGTTTTTTGGCCGTAATTTTGTTTTTTTTTTTACCCTTTTCTGGTGTGCGGTATTACTGGAGCCCCAGTGCGTTTCAGTAATTCCGCACTGGGTGGTTTCTGTTCCGCACGCTTTTTATGAGACACTAAGGTGGCTTAGAAGTAACGAATTGGTGCTCTACAGTAATAAGACACACCAGAAATGCTGTCCAGTGAACCAATGATTTGTGTGGTTTTTTGGGCGTAATTTTATTTTTTTAACCCATTTTTGGTGCACAGAATTTATGAGGCCCTCGTGCATTTCACTCATTCTGCCCTGAGTGGTTTCTGTTCCACGCGATTTTTATGAGACACTGGTGCTGACGAGTTGACAAGCACTGGTGTTGTTCCTTAATAAAAGACACCGGGCAAGTATGTACGGAGTGCATGATTTCCGGTGTGCCAATGTTTTACGTGGTTTTTTTGCCCTTATTTTTGTTATTTAACCATATATAGGTGTGCGGATTATATGGATGCCCCGGTGCATTTTCTTGATTCCACATCGGTGCGGAAGTTATGTAAATTACCGATACTCTACGGAATTACAACGCACCGGGCGTGTGTGTACGGAGCAAACGGTGTCCGGTGTGCCAAATTTTTAACCGCACCAGTGCTTTGTCGTCTTGAACGCACTGGTGTGTTTTTCATTGATAAGAGCACCAGACAAAATACATCCGCAAAAACCTTCACCCGCCAACCTCCTCTAGGAACCTCCGCTAGAAACGGATGTCTGGGGTATTTTTATAAGGGGTTCCTCAAAAACATCTGCTAGAGGGTCTTTTCCTTGTAGTGATTGGACTTGGGATTTATCATACCTTTGTCCATGAGCTTGATGTTGGCTTGAGCCTTCATTCTAGTTCTCATTTCTGCCCCTTCCACTAATGCTTGCAGGGTTTTTTCTTCCACCTCTATGTGAGCTTCTTCCTCTTCCTCTGTTGTTTGCTCTGCTTTGACCTCTGTCTCGGCCAAAAGAAATTTGAGTCTTGAAAGCTTGTTTCAATGAGGAATTTGTTCCTTTTTTTAGTCTGTGCTCATGATACATCAGGGATGCACTAAGCTCATCCACTGTAAATAGTGAGAGATCCTTTGTCTCTTCTATTTCCACTACTATGGCATCAAATATTGAGGGTAGACTTCTCAATATTTTCTCCACTATTCCTCTTTCTTCAAGTGTCTCTCTAAGATACCTTATCTGGGTAACCAACCCAATAACATGAGTGAATAATGAGTCTATAGTGTCAGACTCTTTCATACAAAGAGTTTCAAAATATCTCCTCAACATTTGTAGCTTTGTTGTCTTCACCTTCTCCATGCCTTGATAGGTTGTTTTGAGAATATCCCACGCCTCCTTAGACTTTGTTGCTCTTGAAATCCTTGGGAAAATGCTCTCGTGCACTAATTTATAGAGATAGAAGATGGCTTTGGAGTCCTTCCTATTATCTCTTAACAAGTCTCTTTCTATTGTTGTTAAATCAGCCAACGCTGTTGCATCTGCTGGTTCTGGGTAACCATTCTCAACTAGCTCCCATATTTCCTGTGAAGAAAACATGGCTCTCATTGTGATTGCCCAATATTCATGGTTCTTCTCGTTAAACTGTGGAAGTTGGGTATTCGTCAGGCTGATGCCTGATGCTTCCATCGTAACTATGTGAACACGATAGTTTTCTTGACTGTGTTAAATAAAACAAATGAAACAATCAAAATCTTTTGACTGTGTAAACAAATAGAAGCTTTCTCTCTGCTGGAGAAATCTGCTTCAACAACCTTCTTATAGCTTATGCAGTGAAGAGAAATCTCTGCTTCGTTCACTGTGCGCCTAGACTAGCTCTGATACCATGTTGGAATTTCTGATCAATTCCAAACACATAGAGGAAAATAAAATTCCTCTTCCACAACACAGAGATTAAAAAAACGTTCTGGACAAAGAGATGGCATAAACACTCTATTTCATTAAAAACAAAAACTCTGTTACAAAAGTGAAATTCTTTCTTTAGAACGAAGTTCTAAATTCACAAAAAAAACTTCTCGCTGCTTCACACACACACATTGCTTCAATTTTTCTTCTCTGTCTGTCTCTCTCTATTTCTATTCACTGCTACACACATAGTGCTCTCTATTTATTTTCTTCCTTCGGGCACAAATTACATTACACAGTCCTTTTTTCTAGCCTTCAGGCTCTCTCTTTTTCTACACAATGCACACGACATATGCATATATTTAAAGTCAACATTACAATATTCATATATATTGTAAATATAAAATATTTACAATATATATTATGAACTATTTATAACTTTTGTTTAAAACAAAAATAAGTCACGACAAATAAAAAAATTATAATAAAAAAAAACTTTATGCATTCACTCCATATTCCATGGGCTTCAAAAATTATGCAATAGCTCGTTTCTTTGCCCCATGTAATGGTGCTTCCACATGATAAATTCAAAACAAATGGTTTCTTGAGAATTCATTGCAGTGGCTGAATGTTTAAGTGCAGGCAAGTGAATGTTTAAATGAGGAGGTAGCGTGTGGATTTCCAAACAAGATTTTGCCGACGTTGCTGTCTTGCCAATTTCCCATCATATAAAGTTTTCCATCCTTCTGCTCTGCATGTAGCAGTTGGAATTAAATTCCAACAACAGTGAGGAGTGACTTGGAATGCAATTTAGTTTCCCAATTGAGAGGTGGGCATGTGAAACCTGGAGGAGGAGTAACGCCGCATTGTACAAAAAGTTCCAAAGCCAGTGGTAGGATGACATTGAGGTTCAATAGTTTGGCGTGAATAGTTGTACATAGGAAGAGTGTTGCGTCCAATGCTACAATGTCTTGTATTAATGGGAAGCATTGGTTCATGACAAGGTCTCGAATGCCTACGTGCACCAGGCCCCCTAGAAAATCAACGTAGGCTCCCAATTTCAATGCTTCTAAGGGACATGATGAGCTTCCTCCGTTGGATCCGCTACCTACAGGGCTACTTCCACCACCTCGAATTCTAGGAGTTCCTCCACTGGGAGGACAATGATGGCTATCGCATCCCATGACAAGAGCGGGCATGGTGGTTTTTGTACCAATCATAACCATAAAAATCATTACTACCGCATTCGCCATCTTCAATCAAATTCGATATTGCCTCTTCTTCCCTTTTGGGAATGAATAAGAAATTCAACCAGAGAGAAGAAAGAAGAATCGAAAATGAAAAATGGAGTTGCATGTTTGACCTCGCAGGAGATGGAATTCATAGCAACTGCTTCAATTTTACTGCATTATTTTCTTAATTAATTGAATATTATTATGATATCATATCATAATTATTGCAAAAGGACAAGAATACCACATGGAATTGGGCATGGAAATCATAGTTTTTAGGTGTACTTGTTTATAATAATGCTGCAAACCACACACTTCCATGTGAATGTAAAAATCATCTGTAAGCGACAAATTGGATGTGAGTCAAGAAGAAAGATGGGAAGTGCTTCTATTATGCCCATATTTGATTCCCACCTTTCTTTCAAGTTGTTGTATTCCAGAAAGCTCTTCCTATCTTATGGGAAACCAGAATGTGAAGAAAATAAGAGGAACTCACATGGAAACCACACTGTTAATATTGTATATAATTACATATGGACGTTAAAAATAAAATTATAATGGATTAAACATTCGAAAGTCTCATGCAATATGAAAGCTTCATGAGCATTTCACCAATAAATATAATAAAATAAAACCTATTATTTCCGCATTGCAGGGAAAAAAACTTTGTTCACATTAAAATTTTACATGTGTTGTATCCATGGATTTTCATATGGCATGTACTGACGTTTTTAAGACCATTTGAATACAGAAATTGCGAAGCATTACCACATGAGAAGACAATGACATCAAGTTCGGAAATGATTAATTTGAAACGTTGCAACTTCTCTACCTGGAAAGATATTACCTGACTAGGATGGAGACATGAATCATTGATGTATACACAGTATCATAAAGTTCATAGTGTTGTAATTGCTGAATGATTCCAAACAATAGAGGAATAAAAATTCCCCAACTTCAACACAAATATTCAATTAAATATTTGCTGGACAGAGATGGCACCAAAACAACAGAGCTATTTCATTAAGGTAAAACTCTATTACAAACTGATATTTTTCCTCCTTGAGGGATTACAAAATGAAACTTCTCCACACGCAGTGTTCTTCAAAACTCTGTCTTACAGTTCTGCTCACTGTCTACAGAAATACACACACAGTGCTTTAAAACTTTTCTCTCTGTCCCATAAAAAAAATACACAGTGCTCTATATGTTTTTGCCTTCTGGCATTACATTCAAAATGCACACTCACAACCAATGTGCTCTCTCTGCCTCTTGTATTACATAGCCTTTGGGCTCACACAGTCAACTTAAAAATTACATACTTTGTCTTTTTGTTTATTAAATTTTATACGCACAAGGCATTCATGGCATTACTACCCACTTCATGTTTCCCTTTTTAATGTTATATATATATATATATATATATATATATATATATATATATATATATTACAAAAAATATATAATCTAAATTCATTTTTGTTAAACACCATGTTGAACACACACATGGTGTATGAGAAGGATAAACACACACACACACAACAAGAAACTCAACACAATGAAGGATAAGCGTGTAGCTCATATTTTCCATTATAAAAAGATGTACATTTATAGTACAATGGTGTGACTCTTGGTTTCATATTCCAAGGTCACTTGGACTCCATTGTGACTTTTTGTATTCCACACTTACCCATGTAGGATTAGGTGTTCCAACATCCCCCCTTAATCTGAAGGGGTATGTGTGAGTCCAAGAAAAGAGTTCTAATGCAAATCTGCAAAGTATACATGGCAGCACTTGGGCTGAATAAAATCTCTGAAATGTTGGAAAAAAGATATGGTTTAAGGATGACCACCAACACTGGAATGCAAAACTTGTTGCAGTTCCCGGAACTCTTCCAAAACTGGCAAGAGGATGAAGGCTTCTGCTAGAGGAATTTTCCCTCATAAGAAAGGCAGACCTTCAACCTAAAATAAGGGAGGTCTACTACCTGTGATGGTTTTAGGATTACCAACAACTCTGGAATGCTTTAAGCATTTCCTGGAACTCAACCGAAGCTAGCAAGAAGCTGAAGGCTTCTACTAGAGGAAGTGTCCTCATATATGAAAGGGAGACCTTCGACCTAAAAGAAGGGAGGTCTACTACCTGTGATGGTTTTAGATTATCCACCAACCAAAAATGATGGTTTAAGGTTGTACACTAACTGAAGGCATGCTCATGGGCATCCATGTCTCTGGCTACATCTCTGAATCTGGAATGAAGAATTGTGGCTCAGGCTCGCTTGAATTGCTGTGTCTCTGGCTACAACTCTGAACATGGAATGAGAGATTGTGGCTCAGGCTCTCTTGATCTGTCGTTGAAGCTTGTATATGACCACCCTTTTCCCCCTTTCAGGGACAAGGTGAGATGATGGCGAAAACTCAACTGCAAGTTTGCTCAATATCCGTGAACAAGTTCTAGCATGTGTCGTAAACATCTTCTTGGCTGCTGATGCCCATTGCCAAGAAGCGATCCATCCAAGATGAATCTTGGTTCTTGTAGGAGGCTTTTTTCTGAAGCATCTGTCTAAAGAATGAGTGTGCCGACCACAGTGTTTGCATGGATGAAGATCAAAATAGTGATCTTTCATATGGCCAAATCGATCACAGTGTTGAAATTTTTCAATCTGCTGTGGAAGGGGAATAGGATCTGGAACAGCTGTAGGTGAACTGTCATACAGGAATCTGGCACTCTAAAATATGATGGGCTTGGTGTAGTCTGGAATATGAAAGGACATATCCTTTTCATATCCAAGACCAGTTCGGTGCTTGTTTTGGACAAGCTCTTCCCAAGGTCTGATGACGGGCTTGAGAAGTGCAGGCTGAGCTGTTGCATCTGCATGTACATCTACTCTAGTACAAGAAACTGAATGGGAATCAACTTCAACTTTACTGACTTGTTGCTGATGGGAGTCTTTCTCAATCTTTTGAACAAAAACAGGTTCAGAATGGTGACTCTTTTGCTGAAGTTCGTCTTGTTGGAGCTGAGATTCCAACTGCAAAAACTCAATCTTCTCTTGTGCATGTAGCAAACAACTTTGAATATTACAAAGAGCATCCTTGCTCATTTTTATCATGTCATCAACATTGGAATGAATGAGGTTCTTCAAAAACTCTAATGCCTCATTGATTTTGGCCATTTCAACAACTTAGGCTCAAAAAATGAAAAGGGTGTCGGCTTCAACCGAAAATGCACCCATTTACAATGTGATGCAACAAAAAATAAAAATGACTCTAAAGAATTTCCGACTATGGGAATCTCAAAGTACAAAATCTGCTCCTCAAATGATGGAGGACAATCAACAATGATTTACATCAACAACTCAAATTCACTGATTGCAACTATGAAGAAGATGCAAATTCCACTCACAATACAATGTCAATATCTCTGCAAAAATATTTTTTAAATGTGCAGCTGAAAACACTTGTGCAAGAGGCCTTTGAGGCAACTGAATTTTCCTTCAAAGAGTTGTTTTCAATGATGGCAAACTTGTCTTCAAATGTCAATTCTTCAAAAAATCACCCTCTAATATATGCCACAAATCATAAAATGTAATCTGCACTTTTATCTATGTATTCAATCCATCTTCTCCTCATATTCCGTTTTCCATTTTTCTGCTGTTCATATTCTCTCTCTTTCCTCTCTCTCTCTGCTGTTTTTTTTAAATTTTTTTAAAAATTAATTAAAAAATGGGAATAATTAAAAATGGAAAGGAAATTTTATTTAAAATGGAGGAGGGGATTTATTTATTTTTTTTATATGGAGAGGTGGTTAAGATTGTGGGAGGGAAATTAAATGGTGGGGGAGAAAGTATTGTATGGGGGAAGGGTCTATATTAAAAAAAATTGATTTATTTTTATTTTTATTTTTATTTTTTAAAGCTGACTTAAAAAAAAATTTAAAAATCTGGGCAAGTCGTAGTGTATGGGAGGATGTGGTCGAGTGTGTGTAGCTGAGAGATAGAGCGTTGGAGCTCGAGGGTTGAAAGGGAGAAGGGATAGCAAATAGGAATGGGGTAGGTGAGCGGTGGGAGGTTGAGTCGAGAGGGGAAGGGTGAGCAGTCGATAGGGAATGCGCAGATGAGGGATTGTGTGAGGAGGGGCAAGGTTCAAGTGTGGGGATGTATGGGCTATGGTGAGGGGGAGGTAGCAGCCATAGGCTGTAGTGGAGTGAGGGTGTATTGGTGAGGGATTTGAGTGATGATGCCCGCGTGGAGTAAGGGAGCGAGCTCGAGGGGTGAGGAGCGTATGAAATGGGGAGGGGGTAGACTATAGCATGGGGATAATAGAGTATGGCTTTGAGCTCGAGCTTGAGGGAGGGGGTTCGATGTGAGGGGGAGGGGGTGCAAGTATGAGCTGGTGGGCAGGGGAGGGTGGAGTGGCAGAGGGGGTTGGGGGAATATGCAGAGTGCAGGGGGGGCGCCGTGAGGGAGGGCAGGGTGCAAGGTGTGAGGGTTCGGCTATAGGGAGAAGGGCGAGTGGAGTGGAGTGAGGTAGCCACGGGTAGCATAGGTAATGGGATAGTGCAGGCGCTGAGCGTAGGGGCTGAGGGGTAAATAAATTTTTAATTTAAAAATTGTAGGAGCATAGCTTAGGTGAGGGATGGTCGAGGTAAGGTGTAGCGTATAGGCGTAGATATATGGCGGGGGGAGCATTGTGCGAGCAGGGTGGGGAAGCAAGGTAGGAGGGAGGTCACAGGTTGGTGAGGAAGGCCGAGGGGCCGAAAGTCCTGAATCAATTTTTATTTTTATTTTTTTTTAATTAATTTTTATTTTTTTAAATTTTTATAACAATAGCAGAAGAGTAATATACAGCAAAGGAAATTTGCAGAATTTGCAGAATCAAAAATTTTCTTTCAGTAGAAGAAAATGTACTTTTTCCAACAGCAGAGAAATGCAGTCCAGAAGCTCAGAAATTTTCACCAAAAACCCCAGAATTTTTCAGAATATTACATAGGGCGATATAGCAGCAGAAAAACTCAGAATTCTTTTGCAGTAAAAACCAGAAATTTCTTCTTCAGAAACCCAATATAAATAGCATCCAACAGATCTTCAAATTGCATATTTTAATAAGCAAAAATTGCAGAGAAAAATTAGAATGAAAACCTTCATATGGGCAGTGTTGCCTTTCTTCAAAGCCAATGCCTGAATGCTGCCAATTTCTGAATGTTGCTCCTTCTCCAAAACAAATTTCTGAATGCTGCAAAATCACTGCTACAAAAACTCTGAGTGCTGCAAAAATGCCAAGAATTTTGCAGATATGCACAGGCCATAAACACAAATGGCTCACTCAAGGTTGAGCAAGGCCGGCAATCGCCCACTCTAATACCATGCTAAACACCATGTTGAACACACACATGGTGTATGAGAAGGATAAACACACACACACAACAAGAAACTCAACAAAATGAAGGATAAGCGTGTAGCTCATATTTTCCATTATACAAAGATGTACATTTGTAGTAAAATGGTGTAACTCTTGGTTTCATATTCCAAGGTCACTTGGACTCCATTGTGACTTTTCGTATTCCACACCTACCCATGTAGGATTAGGTGTTCCAACACTTTTAAAACTAAACAATATGTCGCAGCATATTTTAAAACAAATGAAACATTTAAACCATTAAAATTATAAATTCTTAAACCTTTAAAAGAAACTCCATTTCGGATTTCAAAAAAATTGAAATTAAACTCTTTTTGATAATCTATCGCATCCATTTATGAAATGGATGACTTGTGCAGTTGACTTCATTCTATGCGATGGATGAATTATCACTTTGCGCATGCGATATCCAATGTCGACAATATCGCATCGCAAATAAAACAACAAAAAAAACTTGTGATGCTGTCGAACAATAATGCGATATGCGAAACTGCAAAATTGCGATGTGTGTTCTCCATTCTATGGTTGGTGGTGTTTAATGGTGCGGATGGAAAAGTTTTAAATGCTGGTTGGTGGTATTTTTTAATGGAGGCATGGTGAGGTTTAAATGAAGCAATGACATGGTTCAGTCCATAGCCTTCATTGCAGACACAAGGCTACGGCCTTAAACAAAAAACTGGATTTGCAGGTGGCTTGAAGATGAAATTCAATGCGTGGGTTGAGTGTGAACAGATCCAAGAGATTTCTATGCTGCGTCCTTTCAGTTGAATTTAAAAATTCAACACTCCCCCTTAAATTCAACTTCTGGGTTCTCTTGCATACCCAGACATTTCTCAAATAATTAAAACTTTTCTGCCCCAATGGTTTTGTCAAAATGTCAGCAAAATGCTCCTCTGTTCTGCAATGTTGCAAAACAATTTCACCATTGTTCACTAGCTCTCTGATGTAGTGATACTTGGCATCAATGTGTTTCATTCTTTTGTGAAACACTGAATTTTTTGAAAAAGCTATAGCTGACCTATTATCACAATAAATTGCTGTGCCTTTTACCTATTTATGACACAAACTTCTCAACATTCTTCTCATCCAAACTGTTTGACATGTTTCTGCTGTAGCTGCCACATACTCTGCCTCTACTGTAGATAAAGCCACAATTGGTTGTTTCTTAGAATCCCATGAAATGGCTCCTCAACCCATATGAAAAACATATCTAGAGGTGCTTTTCCTATCATCTATACTTCCATCCCAATCACTGTCAGTATATCTAATCATTTCAGAATTTTCTGAAGTGGTGTATAAAATTCCATACCTCTTTGTTCCTTACACATACCTTAGAATTATTTTTTCTACTTTCCAATGTGCCTCCTTTGGACTTTCCATAAATCTAGAAATTAAACTTACATCATGCATAATATCCGGCCTAGTTGCAGTCAAATACATGAGGCTGCCAACTATGCTCTTGTACGAATGTGGATCAAAATCCTTGTTGCTCACTTCTTTGCTTAATTTCAATCCCATCACTGTAGGAGTAATTGCTGCCTTGCAATCCTGGATATTAAATATTTCCAAAACTTGATTTACATATTTAGCTTGAGAGATAAAAATTTTGCTTTCATTTTTCTCTATTTATATTCCTAAGAAGTGTTTCAACAATCCCATATAAGTCATCTCAAATTCATCCTTCATGACTGTTTTAAAATTCTCAATGAGGTAAGCATCATTACCTGTAAAGATCACATCATCAACATATAAAACAAAAATTGACATATTACCATCTTTCTCCTTGATGTATAATGTGGGTTCTCCTTAACATTCTTCAAACTCATTTTCCAGTAGATAGGCATCTATCCTACTGTACCATGCTCTTGGTGCTTGTTTTAGCTCATAAAGAGCTTTCTTCAATTTACAAAATTTGTGCTCTTGGCCTTCTTTCTCATAGCCTAGAGGTTGTTCAATGTAAAAATCTTCCATCAATACTCCATTTAGGAATGCTGATTTCACATCCATTTGGTAAACCTTCCACTTATGTTGTGCCGCTATGGACAACATTGCTCTTATTGTTTCCATTCTTGCAACCAGTGTAAATGTTTTCTCATAATATCTTCCTTGTTGCTACTTGTAGCCTTTGGCAACAAGTCTAGCTTTGTGCCTTTCAATCTTACCTTCAACATTTCTTTTGGTCTTGTAGACCCATTTTACTCCAATCACTTCTTTTCCTTTTGGGAGATCAACCAATTCCCATGTATTATTTTTCTTTATTGCTTTCATTTCTTCATCCATAACATATATCCATTTCTTATCTTTCACTGCTTCTTCAAAATGAATAGGATCATATATATGACAATACAATGCAAATAAAGAGTTCATACATTCATCTGCTACCTCTTGCTCATAAATCTAATCAAAACTTCTAAATCTGGTTCCTCTTTCACTTGCTGAACTTGTGCTTGTAGAAGCACTCAAATTTGCTCCTTGGGGTGTGCTTGGAGAAGCACTGTCATCACTTCTCAAGGGTGCTCTCATACCTTCTTGTGGTGTCCCTTGTTGTCCTTGTGTTGGTGGAGGTGGTGTTGCTACTGAGGAATGTATTTCAGCCATCTCTTCCTCATTATCATCATGAGACAAACAACTTTTCACATTCACTGTTTTCTCAATGCTTCCATCCCTAGCTTCTTCCTCAATGAACTGTAAATATATGCTTATAAAAAAATTCTTGGTGCATGGGTTATACAATCGATATGCCTTTGATTCTTCATTTTATCCAATAAATATGCACTTCTCCCCCTTACTGTCCAACTACTTCCTCAGCTGATTTGGAAGGTGTGCATAAGCCACACAACAAAAAAATCTCATGTGGGTGACACCTTGTTTTATGCCACTCCATGCTTCTTTCGAAACTCTGTTCATTATTGCTTTGGTTGGGCATCTATTCAAGATGTATGCTGCACAATGTACAACTTCAACCCAATATTCATTTGGCAAATTTTTTTCCTTCAGCATAGTTCTTACCATGTCCATGATGGTTCTATTTTTCCTTTCAACAAATCCATTTTTCTGCGGTGTGTACCTTGCTGTAAATTGCTTGTGTATGCCATTTTCTCTGCAAAAATGCTGAAATTATTTTGAGATATACTCACCTCCTCTATCAGTTCTTAAAACTTTTATATGCTTCCCAATTTGTTTCTCTACAAGAGCTTTAAAGTGGCAGAATTTCTCAAACACTTCACTCTTATATTTAAAGAAATAAACCCAAGTTTTTCTTGTGTAATCATCAATAAAAGTTAGCATATAGTGACTACTTTCTAGTGATGTTGTTTGCATTGGTCCACACAAATCTGAATGGACAATTTCTAAGGGCGATTTTGCCCTTATGCTCTTTCCTGATGGAAAGATTTCTCTCTATTATTTGCCCAAGATGCGACCTTCACATAGGTTGTCCGGTCTCTCAATCAATGGTAATCCCTTTACCATTCATTTCCTATGCAACACATTCAGACCTCCAAAGTTGAGATGTCCAAATCTCAAGTGCCATAACCAATTTTCATATTTTGTTTCTCTTTGGAATGTCTCTTGTGTCACTGCTACCATTTTAGCTCATTTCTTCAAATTTTCTCTCATTTTGAGAGGGAACATTCTGTTCCTTGTCATATTCACTTGTGCAATGCATTGCTTGCTTGGTGGTTTATCTATGATGGTGAATACATCATCTTCAAATAAAACATTGTAGCCTTTCTAAATGAGATGTCCAATGCTCAAAATGTTACACTTCATACCAGGCAAATAGTATACATCTGATATGGATCTTCCTTCTCCCTTCTTTGTCAAAACACTTACTCTGCCTTTTCCCATGACAGAGACCTTAATTTCTATCCCCAATGTTACTTGAGACTTTACATTTTCATCTAACATGGAAAACATGGAAAACATGGAAATGTTTCCAGTCATATGGTTGCTACATCCTAAATCTAGAAACCCTATATCTTCATTATTTTCTTTAGCCATATTACATGCTAAATTTTTTTTTTCTTGACTGATATTTTCCTTAGTAAATTTAGCATTGGGTCTATTACCCATGTCACTCTATTTCTTCCTACATTCATTGGCATAATTTCCATACTTCTTACAGTAATGAAATTGGACTTGGGATCCATCATACCTTTGTCCATGTGATTGATTTTTTCCACCTTGCTAGCTACTGCCTTGGCCTTGGTTCTGATTTTGATTTCTACCCCTTCTATTAGTGTTTGCAGGGTTGTTTCTTCCTCCTCTGTTTTGGCTTCTGCCTCTTCATTTTCCTTTGTAGTTTCCTCTACCTTGACCTCTTCTTATTCCAAAGGACATTTGGGTCTTGAAGGCATGCTCCAAATATGAGTTTGTTTTTCTTCCCAATCTTTGTTCATATGTCATCAATGATGGATGAAGCTCATCAACAGTAAACTTTGAGAGATCCTTTATCTCTTCAATGGTTGTGGCTATCACATTAAACCTTGAGGGTAAGATCCTCAACACTTTCTCCACTGTCTCTTCAAGAGATCTCATTTTGGTAACCAACCCAATCAGTAGAGTAAATAATGAGTCTATTGTATCAGACTCTTTCATGCAATTGACTTCAAAATCCCTTCTCATTAATTGAAGTTTTGTAGTCTTTACCTTCTCCATACCTTGATAGGCTGTCTGGAGGGTATCCCATGCATCCTTAGACCTCTTTGCTGCTGCAATCCTTGGAAACACACTTTCATGCATTGCTTGATAGAGATAGAAGAGGGCTTTTGAGTCCTTCTTCCTATTACTCTTCAACAAATCCCTCTCTGCCTATGTTAAGGCATTAAAAGAATTTTCATTTGTTGTTTATTCTAGACCATCTTCAACAAGATCCCATAAACCTTGAGAGGCAAACAAGGCTCTCATTGTGATTTCCCAATAGTCATAGTTCTTCCCATTAAACTGCGGGAGTTGAGTATTTCCAATAATCGTGCTTGTGCTGGCTCCTGCCATGGCTAGCTCACTGAACTATGCTTTAAAAAACTTGACTGTGTTCTTCAACAAAATTTCTCTCTTCTTGAGAGATAAACTCTGTCTCTGAGGACTGCACTCTTTTAAAAAAAACTCAAGACTCTGTTTTTGAGAAATACCTGGACTTTGCTGAGCCTTCACACTGCTGGTCAAAAGCTGCAACAATACTTTCTTCCTTCAGCTTCTTTGACAAACTTCAAAGAGCCCGGACTAACTCCGATGCCATGTTGTAATTTCTGAATGATTCCAAAAAATAGAGGAATAAAAATTCCCCAACTTCAACACAGAGATTCAATTAAATATTTGCTGGACAAATATGGCACAAAAACAATAGAGTTATTTCATTAAGATAAAATTCTATTACAAACTGATATTCTTCCTCCTTGAGGGATTACAAAATGAAACTGCTCCACATGCAGTGTTCTTCAAAACTCTGTCTTACAGTTATGATCACTGTCTACAGAAATACACACACATAGTGGTTTAAAACTTTGCTCTTTGTCTCATAAAAAATACACAGTGCTCTATATGTTTATGCCTTCTAGCATTACATTCAAAATTTACACTCATAGTCAATGCGCTCTCTCTTCCTATTGTATTACACAGCCTTCAGGCTCACACAGTCAACTTAAAAACTACATACTCTATCTTCTTCTTCTTTTTTTAATTTTATATGCACAGGGAATTCATGGCATTAATACCCACTTCAAGTTTCCTTTTTAATGTTATATATATATATATATATATATATATATTACAAAAAATATATAATCTAAATTCCTTTTAAAACTAAACAATATGTTGCAACACATTTTAAAACAAATGAAACATTTAAAACATTAAAAGTCTAAAGTCTTAAACCTTTAAAAGAAACTCCATCGCAGATTTCAAAAAACTGAAATTAAACTCATTTTGATAATCTATCGCATCCATTTATTAAATGGATGAATTGTGCGATCAGTTTCATTCTATTCAATGGATGAATTATCACTTTGCGCATGCGATATGCGATGTCGGCAATATCGCATCGCAAATGAAACAACAAAAAAAACTTGTGATGGTGCCAAAAAATAATGCGATATGCGAAATTGCGAAATTGTGATGTGCGTTCTCCATTCTGTGGTTGGTGGTGTTTAATGGCGCGGATGGAAAAGTTTTAAATTTTGGTTGGTGGCGCGTTTTAATGGAGGCATGGTGAGGTTTAAATGAAGCAATGGCGTGGTTTAGTCCACAACCTGAACATTGCAAACACAATGCTACGACCTTAACCAAAAAACTCGATTTGCAGGTGGCTTAAAGATGAAATTCAATGCATTGGTTGAGTGGGAACGGATTCAAGAAATTTCTGTGTTGCATCCTTTTGCTGCGCTGTTGCAGTTGAATTTAAAAATTCAACACACAGAAGAAACATGCTTGATGATTCAAAATTATAGGTTGCTATAAGATAGTTACCGGGCCATTTGATAGTAACTCTTGCAAAAATCCATATCTAAGCCTCTAATAGATTTATATTTTGTTGCGTGTGAAACCTCCATTATTAAACATACTCATGCAGTTGACTCTTCAAATGAAAAAGGGAAGATGCATATAATATTACAAAAGAAGCACAATTACATTTGCAAGAATATCACAAAGACTATTTAGGTCAATCATAATATAGACACCAGGAATAGAGCAAGGTTTCAAAAGCTATGTTTCCTCACTTATTAAAGTGGGGATTATTTCTTTGACGTTTGGTTGTGGCATTTTTGTCGACGGCAATTTTGATATTTTTCGGTCCCTTGATCTCTTTCGATTTGGTGGTGTTCATTTTGTTGTTTTGTTTTTCCTCATTGTAATTGGAACCAGGTACAATATATGTCTTAGATAAGAGATGTAAATTCTGAACAACTCTAGATGAATATCATGTAGGATTTTGAGTACAAACACAACATTTAATTGTCAGAAAATGATATTAATTCGAATTCACTTGTATTAGCTTGTTGAGTTAATTAAATAGTATTTTCATAGGGAGAATTTTATGTGCACTAAGTGTGTTTTCTTGGACTCGCACAAGTAATAGAAAAAGTACTCTCTCATTGTATTAGTTAATTAGATCAAAAATACAATCCTCTCATAGTATTAGTTAATTATATCAAAAATAGAATTGTAGAGTTTAAAATAGAGTTGGGTTACTAATATATTTGATTAAGGGAAATATGATTCAAAAGTATCTGAAAATTGACTACAAAATTTATACTCATGAATCATAACTCTAGAAGTACAATAAATTCCAAAAAATAGGACCAAGATATGTTGAAAGGTGCTCTACAACGGAGTATGACAACGATGTTGTCTAAATTTATGGAATTTAATATAATGTTAACTTGATCAAGTTATTTTAATGTCCACTCAATAAAAAAATATCTTTCAAAATTATATAAGTCTCTATCACATGTGTTATATAAATAACTAAATATATACTCATGTAAAAATTATATTTGGCTAAAGCTGATGCCTATCTTAATTCAAGAAAGTCTTTCTTTAAAAATATATGAGATTCATATACATTTAAACATAGTTCGAGTTACTACCCACCATTATTTATATTTTTACGCTACTACATTTAATATCTATTTTTAACAATAAAAATGTATTAAATAAATAAAATAATAATTTTGAAGCCTTTCTAAATTATTTACATTAAACTTTTCATTGTGAATTATGGCTTAGCTTGCATGAAATCTAATCAAGTGTTGAAAGATAAATAGATGTCATCTTCAAAACAGCCACATAAAATCATGAAATCTGATGAAATGTTGAAAAATAAATAAGTGAGAGATACAAGTCATAAAGGAAAATAAACATTAAGTTAGTTAAGTTAATTAGGGGTTCAAATTCATAGGATTGAAATGTTCAAACTAACTAATAAATGAGATTAAAAAAATTTAAAATGCTAACTATATATATATATATAATCATTCGTAGAAAGTGGATGAAGCGTACAAGCACCGGGAAAGCGAAACTTTTTTGAAGTCTCGTGATTGTTACCTTAGTTTGCCCAGCCCTGGATTGTTTTTCAATCGATATGCCACTGCATCGAAACCCTCAAAAGCCGTTGAAACATACAAATACTAGAAAAGCAAAGAATAGATTTATTTATTAGTGAATGAGACATCCTTCCATTTTATTCTATTGCAGTTGATACTCGGAATTTCTTGAACATGTTGCACTTGTCTATGGTGACACATCGACCTGTGTTGTATTAATTCACGGAATTTTGTAACCTAGAGCCTCAGTATAAACCTCCTCAAGATTCTTGGTACGCACAAAAGCTACTGTCCGTATATATCATGGTACTGCCTGTCCAATGATACTCATATGGGAATATTGTGTCATAAAAATAACTATAATTTAGTTGTTTAATGCTATCGAGAGGAATCTTAATTGCCACAAGAATCTTATTCACTCATTTTCATGCGTAATATTTAGTGGTTAAAGTTATATATAACCAGATAATCCCTACGCTACTGAAAAACTTGTCAAATGAATAATCATAAGGATCGATAAATCATATACAATCAACTGGATAATGATAGGATTCTTAGATTCGAGTGATCGGAGAAGACAATGTTTTATGATGCCACTCATTTGATTACCAATTATTTTATTTGCTTCATAATCATCGCCCTAAATTGAACTTGAACTCATTAATTGGAATTTAGTATTTTTAACTTGGTGATAAGAGACATGTCACCTCACTTAACTCTTTCAAGTTTCAAGTTGTTTGTTGATATGAAATTTCAATTTTTCTCAATTTTAATTAAGGAAAAAATAAAAATTGAGACTTTCTTGTTGTATTTTCAATTGTTTTGGGAATTGTATTGATAAGCCATATTATGGCTCATGTTATTGTAAAAAATATTATTTGCAAGTTAAGAATCTCCATGTTGAGTGATGTGAATCTCAATGATTATGAGTTGTTACATGTTTTTTTAAATGTATATATGTTTAACTGAATAATACTTCTTTTCATAATAATAATAATAAAGAAGTTATAATTGAGTTAATTTTTATGAGGAGAAACTATAGATTATGGTGTTGGTTATGGGGGAGTTGGCCACCTCGCCACTTCCCATAGCATTTAAGAGGAAAAGATAGCTTGCCTAGCCCTCCCTATAGAACAGACATGTAAATCACATACACTATCTCCATTCCAATTCCAAGAATTCCTTTATTTGAATGCTCTATAAGAGGAGAGCTTAATCCCTGACTTTTCTAGTATATCCAAATCATTTTCCCATTAAAAATGAGACAATATCCTTGACTATTTAATACAAAAAGTTCCATGTGTGGTGTAAAATTCTCCGACTCATGGCATAATCTGTGGGCTTTTAACGAGGCATGGATGTTGGCCTTCTATGATGAACTAGAATTAACCTGTGTTTTCATGCAAGATATACTAGTCTTTGGGTCTCAAGGTCCACGACGCATACTTGGTAGCAAAGAAAGGATAAAAAAACCAAAATATCAGCAAAGGGAGTTTTCAAATTCTAGGACCTCATTGGCTGCATCAGAGATGGTGATTGTAGGAGAGTTTATTGCCAAAATTCTTCAAATTGTGAAACTTTGTTGGTCGATGCTTGATGGACTATAAAATTCAGGGTATTATATTATCCCTTTGGTTCATTAATGTTACTCTCTAGTATTGTTTCTCGATGGTGGATACTTGTTGGCTTGGTTTTCGAGTTCAATAAGGTCGAGTTGTGATCAAAATTTTTGTTTCTCATTGCGTGTTCAAGGTCTTGCCAAGAATTTTATTTTTCAATACATTTTACTTTATCTTCTCTATATATTGTCCTTACTTGCCCTAGTTTCTCAGAATCCCTTGGTTTTTGCATCTTGCAAGCTTTCTCTTTCTCATTTTTCTGAGTCATGGGTTGTTGTGGTTAAGTTGTTTGGCTTGAATATTTATTTTCTGGTGCATTATGCCCCAACAAAATATGCACAACCCCTAATAAATTGGGGTAAGAGGCCCTCAAGGGTGCCTGATGGTAGGTGTCAATCCCAAGCCCATGACGAGAAAGCTACAACCATCTTCCATTCTACCACACCTCTTGAAATTTGTGAATAAATCCATCAACTTGAATCCCTCATAACGAATTATTAAAAGCTTGTTATGATTCAAAAATCCAAGAGGAAGTAGATAATTGGGTTCGTAAACCTTATCATACCAAGAGAATAAGTAGTCAATACTTGAACTCCAATACCCTCCATTAGCAAATTAAAAATATTCTAGGAATGTTCTTGAAGAAGAAGCATAAAAACTACGATCATATCATCTCATTTTTTAATGAAATCAAGTAGATGTAACAATATCAACGATTTTTCCTTGCTAATTTAAATGTTCGACAAGTTCATGCTCCAACCGGTAGTAGTGTTCAAAACCCAATTCCAATTACATCATAAGACTCTTAATATCATGGTTTTTTAGTCGAGTATATGGTATTTTTAGTAATTTTTTTTCTTGACATTATTTAAACTTCAATTAACAATCAATAGATATGGTTTTGCATGAAGTTATGGCTGGGAAAACTAATGTAGGTTACTATGAAAGAAAACTAACTGTGTAGAAGATTTTGAGGGCTGGTTTGTGGTGGCCTACAATGCATAGTGATGAAAATACTATTATCATGCTTCTGATGTGTGTTAGAGAACGGGGAAACCATCGCGTAGAGATGAAATGCCACTACGACCACAAGTGAATTTGTAGAGTTTTGATAAATGGGCCATTGATTTTGTAGGATCGATCAACCCTCCAGGGAAGAATACTGGTGCATGCTATATCATCACTGCGACAAACCATTTGACCAGATGGGCAGAGGCTAAGATTGTGAAGGATTGCAGTTCAAACATGGCTACACACTTCATTTTTGAAAATCTTTTGACAAGGTTTGGGTGCTCTAATATTTTGATGAGTGACCAGGGTAAACATTTTGTGAATGAGACAATTCAAGGTTTAACAATGGAGTTTAAGATGCACCATAAGAAGAGTACACTGTATCATCCACAGGAATAGTAGCCTTTAATAAGATTTTGGAGAATACGATCACAAAGATCTATAATGATAATCATAACGATTGGGATATGCACATACCTGCAGTTTAGTGGGCGTAGAGAACTACATGCAAGAAATTGACAGGATAGACTCCTTTTAGGTTGGTGTATGGATAGGCGGTTGTTATGCCAATGGATTATATTATCCCTAGTTTGCGCATTGTAGAGGTAGCTAACATGGATGATCAAGATATTATGGAAAGTGACTCTCACAACTAGTTGTGTTGGAGGAGGACAGATTCATTTTTTATTTCCATTAGCAGGTGAAAAAGGTGCACGGAAAGGCTTGGGATGATAGGCACATCAGGCAGAGGATTTTTAAGGAGGATAATTTGGTGTTGCTATATGACAAGTTGTTTGCGCGCCACCCAGGAAAGTTCAAAATGCATTGGCTTGGACCTTATATTGTCAAGGAAACCAAAGAAGGAGGTGTGTTATTTCTCGCTACATTAAGTGGAAAATTCATTCCTAGGTATGTGAATGGATGTCTATTGAAACCATATAAGGATGATTTGATCCCTGCGTGCACAAAATGACTATATGGCCAGAGAAGTGTCTCAATGCCCCAGACAGTTGTGAGAGGACGCATGACAATAAAGAAGTCTATCAACCATCGAAGAAGTGTGTCTATGTGATGAATATTGAGGAAACATAGATATCTACGATAGTCGTGTACGGGCTATGCCAGGAGTTTGAAACAGTTGCAGATGCGCCATAATCTAGCCATTGGAATAATTAATCTAGATAAGACAACTTTATTACCATTTGGTGGAGTGCGTAACCTACATTTATGGAGGATATTATGCCAGATTTGGAGCCATTTTAGCATTTATGAGGTTGCGTCAATGGATATTAGGCCATTTAGGTCATGCCATCATTATAAATATGGCAGGAAGGGTCGCATTAGCTTCCTTTTCTTTCCAAGAGATCTGTGCCCATTTCTATCACCATGCTTGATTTAGTTTATGTCCGAGCACTTAGAAACCTTCTTTGTGATGTTTCGCCAAAGAGGGTTAGGTAATTTAATCCCTATGAGTACGACTGATACAAAGCCTACCCACTCTGCGATACTCGCTGCTGAGACACATCTGCTGGAACCTCGACCTCAAACTAATAGAAATTAGCTCTAATTTAACATTATATAATATAAATGTTACTAACATAACCATACTAATAAATGTGTTAGATATAAATTGATCGATGTCATTTTTCCCATTATCCACCTTTTATATATCGATCAATTAATCTACAAAAAAATTCAAGAAGACACAAAGTATATTATAATACAATAATAATTAAATATAAATAAATCACAAAGTCATTTGAAAAATCGCAACTATCTAAAAATAAACTAAGAAAATACAATTAGAAAAAATATAAACAAAAATTAAAATATTGATAATATCATTACAATACTATCGATAAATACTTAATATATCAAAGGATTTCTATTCATATAACCACAAAATAGTGAGTGTTATTTGAGGGTTAGAAATAAGTTTAGATAACAAATTGGAAAAATTATAAACAAGTTGTCGAATTCAACAATTAAACTATTGATAATATCATTACAATACTATCAATAAATATTTAATATATCAAAGGTTTTATATTTATATAACCACAAACTAGTGAGCATTACTCCAAGGTTAGAAATAAGTTTAGATAACAAATTGGAAAACTTATAAACAAGTTGTAGATTTTGGAGAAAAAAATTATGCCTAGAAAAACACTATAAAATACGTAAATAATGAATTTTTTTGCAACCTTTTGCAAATTGCACAATTTTTGCAAAATAAATGACAATTTATACTTCCTAATAAAATAATATAAATGTCTTACAAAGAAAGGAACGAGACAAAAGAACATAAACCGTCATAAATATTATCTACAGAAAGAATATCATAAGCTAATAAAAATAAAACATATAGTTAAATCTTAATATTGTATAGAATTAAACATTTAAACACCTATCAATGTTAAAGAGTTCGTGAATGGTGGAGCATAGTGTCTGTTTCAATATTATGGATAGACAAATAGATTACATGGGAGAGAATGATAATTAATGACTTGAGTGAGACTCAACTAGAACTCAATTGAACTAGAATGAACTCAAACGAACTATGACACCTCGATATATTGTTATGACACCTAGCATATGGTTGGAATTAGTTTCTCCAACATTCCCCCTTAATTAGAACCAAAAAAATTTCAACGAGAATGTATGCTGGTCTGAGTCTTAGCTAGGCTTACAATTTTTTTAAAAACGACATCACTTAGATTTCCTTTTCGTTTTATTTTCTTTCAATTTCTGTATCCTCAGAATTGATTCAAGTTTTTCTTTTCGTTGTAGGCTTCAAACTTCAATTTCTGGTGCATCTCTTCCATTTTTATAGGTTTTCCATGTATGTCCTCTACTTGTTTAAAATTGGGCTTGTATGTGGATTATTGCCACATATCATTTTCTACATTGCACTTTTCATCATCAATATTTTGCAGCAACATAAGTCCATAATAAAATTTCATCTCTTCACGACTCCAACACATGAAAATTATATCAATGTTTTCATCATTCATGATGTCTTCAACATTTATTTCTGTAACTTCTATGTTGACTTTATAAAAAAATGGTGTTGCAAGCCATGCTTCAAGGAACTTTAATTCATCTTCAAAATTGTTTCTTCTTCCTAGTTGCTGTTAACATGTACACATTAAAAATCAATGTTAAGTTTTAAAACATTTGCAAAACCATATAGGCTTTTTTCTTTCTATGTTGTAATGAGATATTTATCCTCTTGCACTTCCTTTTCTGCCTCCGTCACTTCCATTTCTTCTTGGTTTTCAAAAAAAAGTTAGCTTGTATCGCGGAATAACATTTTTTCAATAAGATATTTTTGTTGCATCGTCTGAAACCATTCATCATTAGCTAATTATCCTTGATCAAGGGTAGAATAAAAAATCTTAGTTTCCATATTCACCATACCACTCGATGCTTCAATGACATCTTCATTGTCACCAGTAATCTCTATTGTTGGATTCACATGATTGTCATCCACTTATGGATGTGCATGGTGGGATTCAAGAGTATCCATGTGCTCTTTCTCTGCTTCTAGTAATAAAATATCATCATTGTCATCCACATTCAAGTGGGATTCAAAAAATTATTCATCTCGTTGTAGATCTGCTGCTATAGATCCACCTTCATCTTCAACGTGAATAATCCTTACACCAAAACTCCTTTGTTTCTTCTTAGGCTACTACAAGTAGGTTATATTCCACTTATTTTTGAGACCTAAGTGGGTTTTGAGATGCACCTTTTGGCGCCTTGAGGTTACGTTAGTCGAGAGTGTGAATGTTGGGAAACTAATACTCTTCTTAGAGCTTGGGACGTGCATTAGTAACATCTGGAAAATAATGTGGATTCATAACTCTTGGCATGCTGCATAACACATCTCCTAGACCACTACGACGCATTAACCTGTTTTATAATGTGACTTCCACAGTTTGGAGGTTTCCTTTCTTCGTTGTAGTGGTATTTATTATGAATACATGGTTTAGAAACAAAAAATTATATCGATTAAATTTTATTTTCTCCATATAATTGCTAAGAACAAGAAAAATATTCCAAATTTATCCAATCTAGTCAATTTTACTTGATAAAGATCCAAAATTGTGGAAAGCCTATAGGTATGTCTCTTGGCACAATTAACACTATAACACATAATATAAGGTGGTAATGAAAAACAAGTTCCCTTTAAGTTCTATTTATATAAATAATGTTTAAAAATATATATAATAAAAAAAATTATTGTTACTCATTTTAAAATCTAAAAATAATGAAATATAAGTCAACTTAGATTTATCTTGAAAACTAGATCTACTCAGTATTAAAAAGTTCAATTTTTTTTCATTTTAATAGAGGTTTTCACCTTATAGATTTGATGCACTTGGTAGGTGTTTATATATATATATATATATATATATATATATATATATATATATATATATATATATATATATATATATATATATAATCTTTCTTCTTATATAAAAATTCCATTTGGAAAACTCTAGATTGTCAAACTCTAGACCCAAATTCTACGTCAATTTTATTTTAATTATAAATTTTTCAATATAAATTGACTAACTTACCCTGTTTACATGACTTAAATTTTAAACATCTTCTCCATACTATGATGGAGAACCTCACAAAATAATTTTACGTAAGGTGGAGGCACAAGTAAAAGAAATTGAGTTAGGTTAGCAAAAAAATCAAAGAGTCTCTAATGATTATGATTATGATTAACGTCTACGAAGACCAATGTGGCCTATCGGACCTCAATAAAGGAAAAAAATAATCTAACTTTGATTCTTCAAAATATTGTTTCTATGATCAAAGAGAAGGGAAATAAGCGCTTCATGATCATTATAGGTGGGCTGGCTTAATAGGTCAAGAAGATTGGAAGTGTGGCAGATGTTAGGAATTGAGAGAGGATTTGAGTAAGAGTCGAGAAGTCAAAAAGGAAGTGATTTCCATCTTCCATCTTCTTAGTATCACAAATCTGACATATTCTATAGTTCCAGGGAGTCTTGGGAATAAACCACCACCTGGTCTCACTCTGAAGCTCATGAGAATTAGTTCCTATCCTAGGTGAATTCTAATATATTTCAAGTCCAAGGTTTAATGTTTTTGCGTTGGTTTTATGTAGAAAACCATGGAAGAGGAGGTTGACTCGGGTTACAAAGGAAAGGCCTGAATGCATGAAAAAAGGACCCGGAGCCAGTGAAGAACAATGTTGCGGTAGTGATTCAAAGAAAATATTGAACAGGAGTAGACACGGGTAAGACCCGACTCTAAGTGTAGAAAAATGTCATGTAGATGTGGCTGTGAGTTAAAAAGGAAAGGTTGAATGCAAGAAATAATACTTGGGTAAGTAACCCGACACAGAGCAAAGGTAAAGAGAAGAGCATAGAATGCTGCAGGTAAGATATGCAATAGGCAGAGGCCGTGTAAAACATAAAGGAATGGGTCAATTTAGGCTAAGACAGTAATGTTGCAGCATAGTTGGAAATATAACTTCAGAAACATAAAAGACAAAGGGACAACAAGCAGAAGAGGACAAACACATAGAAAATCTAAGAAGTTGAAAGGGCTGAGTGAAATATTTGATTGTAACTGTAAATGTATTAATTAATTTATATTGTTTGTGATGCAAAGGCAAGCATCCAAGGAAAAGAAAAACTCCAATTTAATACTGAAACTAGTGTATATATTGTTGTAACATCCCGAATATACCGAGTGAGGAATTGAGTGGGTGGAAGGTAAGAGTCATGCCTGTTCATTTCATATTCCCATATATAATGCAAACAGACATGAAGTGATCTCTATAAATTATGTTATTGTAATATGCATAGAGAGGTTAGAGAGTGGAAGAATGAGAGAGAGCATATAGATATGTTGTGCAGATTCAGAGCTGATATGAAGCAGACATGATGGCTGGAAGGTCAACATTGAAGAAGAAGAAAAAAAGAGCTGATATCCACGTAAATCAGTGTATGATTTTATTGTACTATGAGGGAGTTGGTGCTTTGATATCAAGTTGTAGCTTGATATATGTCGAGTTGTAGCTGGTTGAGGTAGGAGCCTCCTATGGGTTGTAGCATGCAGAAAATAGATGGGAGTTGGAGCTTCCTTGCAAGTTGTAGCTTGTAGAATTTGGCATAGTAGCCTCCTATAGGTTGGAGCCTACAGAAAATCAGTTGTGAGAGGGAGTTGGAGCTTTCCTTTGCATCAAAAAAATAATAAGATGTGGTGTTCTCCTTTTATGGGTTTCCACTTATATCTGATGTCTATGTGCTTGATGATTAAGTGGATGCAATGTCTTAATCTGCTTAATTACTTGTTTTCCACACATTATTTTTGTTGATCCATTATGTATTAAGCTGCTTATGAAATGAAGGTGTAAATGAGTTGAATGGAAAGGGTTTAAATGTCCATGAATGTATTAAATTGATTCATCTCCCCCCCCCCCCTCTCAGTTTAACTAAGGGTTCATCAAAGGGTTTATAATATTAATCTCTTAGGTTTAATATTATTCCCTTAGGTTTATAAACCCTTGGTTTTTTAGTATTAATCCATTGGGTTTACAATTTCCTAGGGTTTTTAATATCAATTTATTGGGTTTATTGATCTACGACTTCATATTCCAAGGGTATAAATAATTCATATATTTTATAATATTAACCCTTGGGTTTGATATAAATGCATTCTATTTTTAATAATGGTCAACCATGGTCCAACGTCATATCGTGAAAAATATTTTGTCAATATGAAAATCAAACATGGTGAACATCGCATTGCGACAAAGGTTGTCTTAATATGAGAATGGACGAGGCTCAACTATGTTTCTTTTTCTCAGTTTATTAATCATTTATTAATCATATGCATTTTTAATATTATTTTTCTCAGTTTATTGATTTCTTGTATTTATTAATCATTTGTGTTTATAATATTAATGCCTTAGGTTTATAATATTAATAATGCCTTTGGGTTTATTGATTCCATGTGTTTATAATGTTAATAATCCATTTGGTTTATAATAATAATAATCCCTTGCTTTTATTAAAACCTAATATTAAGTGTTAAATATTAGTCCTAGGGTTTAATATTAATCCCTTATTTTCTAATTTGATTCCTTAGGTTTTTTGATCCTTTATGTTTATAGTATTTATTCATTGGGTTTACTAATTGATTGGATTTATAATGTTAAACTCATGGGTTTATTAGTCATTTTGGTTTATAATATTAATAATCACATGTGTCTATTAATCCCATGGATTTATTCGATAGTTTTAATTTACTTAGAGTAAATATATGAAGGATAATAAGAGTTATATTTTAAGTATGAGGGGTTTCCGTAGTGCATTATATTAGATATCATTTTTTTGGGATTCAACTGCATTAAGTAGTCATTCATCTATGACCATTTCCATGAGAGGTAGTCGCAACTGACTAATTTCTCATGATTTTTGAATAGTCCACTTAGCACTCATTGTGTTGAAGAAGCGAGATTAAAAGTAGTGAAATGAATCACATAGCGTCAATCATCACTTTTGGGGCTTGCACCCGGTAACCACCGGGAGGTCGTGAGAGGTAGTCGTAACTGACTAATTTCTCATGATTTTTGAATACTCCACTTAGCACTCATTATATTGGGTGATGCTCATAACATTGAAGAAGTGGGATTGAAAGTAGTGAAAGGAATCACATAGTGTCAATCATCACTTCTAGGGCTTGCACCCGGTAACCAGGACTTCTCGGGAGGTCATGAGAGGTAGTCGTAACTGACTAATTTTTCATGGTTTTTGAATAGTCCACTTAGCACTCATTGCATCAGGTGATGCTCATAGCATTGAAGAAGTGGGATTAAAAGTAGTGAAATGAATCACATAGCGTTAATCATCACTTCTGGGCTTGCACTCGATAACCAGGACTTCCCAGGAGGTCACCCATCCCAGAACTCCTCTGGCTCAAGCGCGCTTAACTGTGGAGTTTTTCCCCACAATCAAGCCCACTTAGCTTGCTACCCCATTTTCAAAAACTTAGCAAGTATTGTGTCTCATGAACCATTCAAGTAGAGCTCCCTTTACTCTTTGTATTTTAAGTATGAGGGTTTTTCGCAGTGCATTATATTAGATATCATTTTTATGGGATTCAATTGTGTTAAGTAAGTCATTCATCTATGAATATTTCCATGAGAGGTAGTCGTAACAGACTAATTTCTCATGATTTTTCAATAGTCCATTTAGCACTCATTACATCGAGTGATGCTCATGGGGGTGAAGAAGCGATTAGAGTTATATTAATGAATATATAAAAAATTAGTGATATTGGTAAGAGATATATAATTATTATAAATAATAATAAAATACTATAATATTATTGAAAGCTAATATATTAACCCAAGGGATAAATACCACATATAATCTAAATATCTACTAAAAATCCAACCACATATAATTTAAGTATTGATTATAATTCATACTTCAATTCATTATCAAATATTTTTAGTATAGGATATGGTAAAATACTATTATGTTATTGAAAGCTAATATATTTAATATGATTGAAAGCTAATATTAAGGGTTAAATATTAGTCCTAGGGTTTAATATTAATCTCTTAGGTTTATAATGTTTATCTCTCTATTTATAATATTATCAATCCTTAAAGTTTATTAATACATTGGGTTTGTAATATTAATAATCATGTTGGTCTATCATCTTTTTGGGTTTAAAATATTGATTTGGAGGCCTTATCAATCCCTTGTGTTTTTAATATTGATCCTTTAAATTTATAATATTTATCCATTAGATTTAAATGATCATATAAAATATATTAATGTTATATCAATAAATATATTATTATTAATAAATATACTAGAATTTACATATGAAATATATTTAAATTTATATTAATAAGTATATTATAATTATTTACTATATTTATGAGAGAAATTTTTTTTATTATAAATAATAACTAAATATTATTATTATGTTATATGCGAATTATATTTTAGTTTTAAATATAACTATTAACATATTACCAAAATTTTATGTAATAACTAATATTATATTAATGTACAAAATAATGTTAATATAATAATTATAATTACATAAATATAAAATAATATAATATGGTTATTATTATTTATATAGTTATTGATAATAAAAAATAGTCTTTAACAAAATACGTCTAATAATTATTAATGTGATGGGTGATGAATATAAATTTATCCATGTAGATTAACTACATTGATAAATATAATTGTAGATGTATTTTATATATATCTTTCAAAATATGTCAACTACATTTAACTACATTTAAATATAGTTCTATCATAAATATATCAACTATATTGATAAAATATGGTTATTTATACCTGTAAGATATTAATATATGTTTTGTAGTGGCTTTCCAAGATCATATTTAAGTTGTCACGAAGGGTGGTATACATTGATCATATACTTATCAATGTATATGCCAATAAAAGATTTGCCATTAAAAAAATTAAGTGGCATTTTTTGGGTTTATGAAGAAAATTGCTGTAATGTCTTTGGCTCACTAACATGGGTCACTGTTATGATCGAGGATATTCTCATGTCTTAATTACGACGTAAGTCATATCTATTTGAAAACAACATACCCAATTGCCATGGTGGACTTGTCTGCGGCGTCGGTTCAAATGTTAGACGATTAAACCATTCTCTGCCGTTGAGTTGAAACAGTTACAAAAATTGGTTACAGAAATTGAAATTATAAATGCCATAACTGCGTCGAACAAAACCGAAATCTCATTCCTCTGTAGTTAGGGTTTCATTTCTTTCTTATTGTGTTTGGGAGCACAACTGCACCAGAACGGGTTTCGAACCCTACTGTGATACTTCCATTGGATTATTTGAAGCTAAATTCTTCTTGCTAAGGTATATTTTTCACGGCTCAAGTAGGTTTTCTTTCCAAAGTTTTAAATAATTAAATGATTTCCACTTTGGATTAAATTTCGGTTTCTTGATCAAAGCTCTTAGGCAGCCCGGTTTCGTCACGCACAAGTTGCTCACTATTTTTCGGCTTTGTTTTCATGGCCGTAGTTACAGATTTAAATTCTTTAACCTTTTTTATGGAAGTAAACGCATATTTTTAGATGGCTTAGAGGGGTTGATAAGAAGTCGTGAGAGGTAATTGGTTGCTTGTTGGCCAACTGGTTACAAGAAACTCTTAATTTATTTTAACTACTAGTACTACATTAATTTGTAGCTGAAAGTTGCCTTATGCATGAAACTTTGTTCCCTTGATGCAGGAAATGTGAAAATTGACTCAGTTTCTTGATCGAAGCTCCTAGGCAGCCCGTCACACACAAGCTGCTCACTATTTTTCGGCTTTGTTTCCACGACTGTAATTACATATTTCATTTCTTTAACCTATTTTATGGAAGTAAACGCATATTTTTAGACGACTTAGACTGGTTGATAAGAAGTCGTGAGAGGTAATTGGTTGCTTCTTGGCCAACTGGTTTCAAGGAACTCTTAATTTATTTTAACTACTAGTATTACATTAATTTGCAGCTGAAAGTCGCCTTATGCATGAAACTTTGTTCCCTTAGATGCAGGAAATGTGAAAATTGACTAGAAATCTGAAAATTTATTAAATTTTATTTTTGATGGATTTGTGTCGTGAAGCTCTGTTCTTGCAACAAAATCCGATTGATATTAATACTAATAATAAACCCAACCATTTATCTAGAAATCCATTGTTATCATCTCCATCTCGACAGGGTTTAATATTTTCTAGTTGTTTCGCCACTTTTTTCTGGTCAGAAAATATAACAAAGAAATGCATTCCATATCATGTCTAGGTAGCCAGTGCCACACCATGATAATACATAATTATTAATGATTAGTAGTATTCCAGGTCGTCAGATGTCCAAAATGCTTATACTAATTATGAATATAGTTTTATATTTTTACGGTGTAGTTTTATGTAAATTAAATATAATTTTAAATTTGTATGGTGCAATTTGATTGCATAAGTTATAGTTTTTTAATTAACTTATTTATGTAAATTAAATAATTATATAATGTTTATAGCATCCTAATATTTAATTTACAATTTATGTAAGTAAACAAAAACATAAGAAATAATTAAATTATTATTGTGTTTTCAATTAATATTATTATTAAGAAAAACTAATTTATAATTCAATCATTTATATTTATATGTATATTTAAAAATACATGAAATAAGATTCTTATTAATTATAAAGATTTATCTTAATTTTAACATAAAAATAAATTTAATATAAGTTTTGTTACTTTTTAGTACCATGTCTAAAAAAAATATAACTAATTTAATATGGCATTCATTGTTTTTAGCTAATCAATTTAATTCACAAAAATAATATAGAAAAATATTAATATCTTATTTGTATATGCTACTATTATGTGGAGCTTAAATCCCCACAATCTATCTAACAATTATTCATAGTTAAATTACATTTCTAAGAAAACCATTTCAAAATAAACATAATTAGCAATTGCACCATATGTTACAAAAGAAACATCGTAAGGCAAAACCATAGGAAAGATTAGCCCAGAAGAAATAAGTTGTTGCGGAGACGGAGCCATCGTGAAGGAATGAAAGGCAATTTTTGCTTCCATGGAATCAGGTCGTGGAGGTTTCAAAAATATTGATGATAAGAGTTATCAACCAGAAAATTTTGTTATAGATATTGGAATAGTCAATTCTGGTTGAAAACATATATATACCAACATAATATTTTCACATATATAAAAATTTTGTTACCTTCTATACATCTTATCGTATAGCCAACCTCATTCCTCGAGCTCGTAATCATTTTTCTTCAATTCAAATTATAGATAGCTTTTCTTCAACTCAAAATCAATATGGTTGTAAGGAAGGACCAAATGTGTCATGCCCCATTGTAAATTATAATGGATTCTTCTTTCATGAAATAAAACCCTAGGTGAATCTTCCTTGCAATTTTTCTCATTCGAAAGATGCTAGATGGATTCTATGAAACTATTTAGTAAATTCAACCTACCCCAAATGAGAGCCACTTCTGATACTAAAAAGAGAACCTTCTATACATATTATCATATAACCAACCTCATTCCTCGACCTTGTAATCATTTTGATTCAATTCAAATTATAGATACCTTTTCTTCAACTCAAAATCAATATGGTTGTAAGGAAGGACCAAATGTTTCATGACACATTGTAAAAGCGAATCGAGTGGGAAAAGATCCCACCATAACACCTTTCAATTATCATTAGATATACACTAACATCCTATATAGAATACATACAAAATGAATAATGAATCCCTAATATATCTTTAAAAATTCAATAGAGAAAAACTGTTCAGGGGCCAATTTTGATAATGTTGAAGCATCACATTCCAAACCTTTGAGAAAAGATGGCTCTTGAGAATTTTTGTTGTGATAAATACTCTTGAACCGCATTTGAATTGAAACCACCATTCTCACCTCAAAAATTATAGACAGGATCTATGTTCTCCTTGATATCACTAGTTTCCATATAACGGTGAATACCTTCATAAATAAATTGCACATGGGTTATAATTGATGGTGTTGATCTTGTAAACCTCTTAAATGAAGCTGCAATTCTTGCTAGAAGATTTATTAGGTCTTATTGTTGTTTCTATCCCTCAACAATTTCTAAACATTCTAGGTTACCATGAAAAAATATTTTAAAAATTTGGTTCGGCATAGCTTCTTAATTTACCAATGATATTTGGTCATTTTATGAAACTTAGGTTGGAAGGGTACATGAATATGTTGAGACGATGGAAGCTTTAAAGATCCGAAAAGAAAATCCATTGTGCAGTAACACTGTAGCTATCACCACCAAGTGGAAGACCTTTGATTCTGCTGTAGGAAGTTTGAATGCTACTCCATCCTCTGCATCTACCAAGATCACTCAAAATTCAGAATCATTCGACTTACGATATGCCATTAGTTTTTTAGAACATTAGTTTGATTTTGAAAGGAAGCTTACTATTCTTTACAGACATACGTTGCATTCTTGAAGTGGAAAAGCATGAAGGAATGGAAAAATCTATCTGAATCAACAATAGATATTATTTGCATATGTATATTTTTACCTTTTTCTTCTATGCTACTCTTTCCATATTGTCGTCATTTCCTTTGCAACATGTGGCGCAATTTCTAGTTATATGTTAAATGTTAGAGCACCTCAGTTTTATTAATCAGTTATGTTTTAAATGATGCTATGGAGTTTCTTGAAACACTATAGACACTAATTTTAAACCATAAGAAATTATGGATAGCCTATGTAGGAATGATTGAAAATGCTAAGAATCTGGTTAAGTTAATCAGATACTTTAGTCTGAAATTGCGATTGATCATAACCTACAAAACAAAGGGTATCCCACAACCAGAGGCTCTAATATGACATATATACACGGATAGTTGGATATATTATATGAAAGCAAAATGAATAGATAAAAAGATTGCAAAAAGATATTATAATCCAACTACCAAGCAAAAGAAGGGTTATCACTACAGATATAGAAATACAATGCCCTTCTCATCACAGTTGACCAAATGAATCATTGATCTATTTATTACAATAAAAACGATAATAACAGAATTCAAGACCGAAGTGCACAATGTTATTTAGCACGAACTCGGCGAAGCGTGGGCCAGTCAAAGTAGAATATATGATATTCATAACCTCAAAACTAAGACAAAGGAAATGGATATTTACGCTGTAAAGCGTTCTTATTTGAAAACAACCCACCTAAAGTGCCAGCTGTACCATTATGTACCATTGATGTTCATGTTAAACGATTGAAACACTATGAACCATAGGATTAAATATGGTTATTAATTAGTTAGGTAAGTAAATTGAACACACGGTTTATCTATCCATATTGGATTCAGAGCACAAGAAGAAACAACTGCAAGTTAAGAACGCACCAGCAAGGACTTTCTTAGGCCAAGAAACTGAGAAAGTGATGGAAACCTGGATGATTCAATGTACACGCGCACTTCCGGATTACCAGAGCAGTTTGACCCCCGAGGGGATGAAGCAGGCGGAAGAATGTGGTGGAAAGAGAAGGGGAATGGAGATGCAGTCGCAGCGACAGATTGGAGGGTTTATTTCTATGTTTCCCCTTACCAAAGAACTCTGTGTACTCTGAAGGGCATCGGCAGGGCATTTGAAAACTATCATTTTCTAAATCTGCTATGTTTTTGATAGTGATATAAATTTCCTTTGTTTCCAGTAACAAATATATATATAAAAGGGAGCTTCACACTATTGCCCAACAGCTCCCTATTCATCCCGATTAAACATCGTTCTATATTGCAGGTTTCAGACATTCGGAGGTACGACCCCTCACAGGCCTGCTGAGGATGTTGCGTTCGCAGTAGCCAGATTTTTCCAGAGAGGAGGAACATTTCCGAACTATTACATGGTAAATTATGGTCTTCTTTTGTCTTGAGCTCGAGCTTAGATGCATTTATATTGATGTTATTAAAATCTCTACCAATACCTTAATGCTTTTTATGTGGCAGTATCACGGAGGCACAAACTTCGGCTGGACAAGCGGAGGTCCATTCATTACCACCAGTTATGACTACGATGCGCCTATTGACGAATATGGTATGCAAGAGTTTCCCATGCCAAAATTTGTTCTGCACTGAAAGAGTGTAGGTACTGTTTTTTTTTGTGGGGAAAGGAGGGGAATTCTATGCACCAGAATTGTTTAGCACTGAAAAATTAGTCTGGTTCAATTATCCTTTCACAATCAGAAAAGCTAGGAACCATTGTAAGTCCATATTTGGAAATTTTTGATACTCTTTTCCCTATTTGCTTTATTTTTCTACTCTGTGCCTTCTGGATTGTGGTCTAGCCCAAGTAGTAAAGTGATTGGTCTTGTATTAAGTTAGATGATGGTGAGTGTAAGTTTTGAGTGACTTTTACAGTAAATGTGCCCCTCACAGCCTTGCAGCTTAGCCAAAAGAATTCTATAAAAAATCATTCTCCAAACTAAAAATAAATGAAATATATACCTCTGTATAATCATGGTACTCTGTAATCCTTACAGGCAATATAAGGCAACCGAAGTGGGGGCATCTGAAAGAGTTGCACAAAGCGATAAAACTATGTGAAGCTGCTCTACTCTATGGAGACGTGAATACCATTTCGCTGGGCCAAGGCCTTGAGGCTGGTCGTTCAACTGAAGATTTTTTCTGTAACAATATTCCATTCCATATAAGCGTTTATTTCTTGCAAGGGAGTGTTGTTTTAAAAGCTGTTGAGATGGAACCTAATCACTGACTGTTAGGCATCAAACTTACGCTGAATATGCAGGCAACAATATATTCTACAAAGAATTCTGGTGCATGTGCTGCCTTTCTCAGTAACGCCCACAGTAAGCAGGATGCAACTGTGCAATTTAATGGAGTATCTTATAATCTACCTACTTGGTCTGTCAGTGTCTTGCCAGACTGCAAAAATGTGATCTATAACACTGCGAAGGTTAGTGATATTTTATATTGGTTCTCATTAGAATAGCTGAGGTGATGATGAAAGTTGTGGGATTATATAGGAGGACCTCTAACCAGATGTGCATATAATGTTACAGGTTAGTATACAGACTTCCCTAATTGAAGAGTGGAAGCCAGCCAATCTTGCATGTGGATAGTCGAGGACATACACTTCATGTGTTTGTGAATGGGAATTTTGTAGGTGAGTAAGATGTTTATTATTTCTGTATAATTTCTAGGGCATTTTCTTACTTTTGGTTGATTTAGCACAGGAAAGCTATTTTCTTAAATTTCTGTTATATCTGAACTGAATACTTTGATACAGGATTGGATTGATGGATGGGTTGGTTAAAATCAGAGAGGACTATAAACATGATGATGATGTTTTGCAGGAACTCAGAGTGGAGATTATTCGAAATGGGGATTTACGTTTGAGAAGCCAATTACACTGCAAGCTGGAGAGAATCAGATATCTCTGCTAAGCATGACAGTTGGATTGCAGGTTCAATTCTATACCTGTGTGCTTAGAAGATAGAAATATGGAAAGGATAATTCATTGCTTTCAACTAAACAAGGACTTAAAAAGATATTTGTTATTGAGGCTATCTCATTCAATTGATCTGAACATGAAATAACATGAAATGTTGTTTTGGGTGAATAGAACATCGGTCCTTTCTTTGACACATGGACGACAGGAATAGGTGGTCCTGTGAAATTGCTGGGACTTAGAGATGGTCCACTAGATTTGAGCTTCTGGACATGGTATTACCAAGTATTTACTGCCAACCTAGGTTATGCTATCCATTTGTTTCCTGCCACTTTCTCATCTGGTTTTCACAAGTAATAATCCCAGTGAATTGTAACATCGAGGCTTATCCATTATCCTTTTAATCACAGATAGGTCTGAAGGGAGAATACTTACAACTATATTTAGACACAGGAGCAAATCAAGTCAAATGGATTTCAGGGATAAACCCTCCCAAACAAGCTGCTCTCATGTGGTACAAGGTAATCGGTGTCTTTCATTTATCTGCAGACATAAAACTATTTTTTCGTTTGGTCCTCTCTGCCATTAAATAAGGGAGTTCAAATGCCTTCACTAGCACACACAGGGGTTTTACATGAGTCAAAGTTTCATTACCACCAGTTATGACTACAATGCACCTATTGACGAATATGGTATGCAAGAGTTTCCCATGCCAAAATTTGTTCTGCACTGAAAGAGTGTAGGTACTGTTTTTTTTTGTGGGGAAAGGAGGGGAATTCTGTGCACTAGGATTGTTTAGCACTGAAAAATTAGTCTGGTTCAATTATCCTTTCACAATCAGAAAATCTAGGAACCATTGTAAGTCCATATTTGGAAATTTTTGATGCTCTGTTCCCTATTTGCTTTATTTTGCTACTCTGTGCCTTCTGGATTGTGGTATAGCCCAAGTAGTAAAGTGATTGGTCTTGTATTAAGTTAGATGATGGTGAGTGTAAGTTTTGAGTGACTTTTACAGTAAATGTGCCCCTCACAGCCTTGCAGCTTAGCCAAAATAATTCTATAAAAAATCATTCTCCAAACTAAAAATAAATGAAATATATACCTCTGTATAATCGTGGTACTCTGTAATCCTTACAGGCAATATAAGGCAACTGAAGTGGGGGCATCTGAAAGAGTTGCACAAAGCGATAAAACTATGTGAAGCTGCTCTACTCTATGGAGACGTGAATACCATTTCACTGGGCCAAGGCCTTGAGGTTGGTCGTTCAACTGAAGATTTTTTCTGTAACAATATTCCATTCCATATAAGCGTTTATTTCTTGCAAGGGAGTGTTGTTTTAAAAGCTGTTGAGATGGAACCTAATCACTGACTGTTAGGCATCAAACTTACGCTGAATATGCAGGCAACAATATATTCTACAAAGAATTCTGGTGCATGTGCTGCCTTTCTCAGCAACCCCACAGTAAGCAGGATGCAACTGTGAAATTTAATGGAGTATCTTATAATCTACTTTCTTGGTCTGTCAGTGTCTTGCCAGACTGCAAAAATGTGATCTATAACACTACGAAGGTTAGTGATATTTTATATTGGTTCTCATTAGAATAGCTGAGGTGATGATGAAAGTTGTGGGATTATATAGGAGGACCTCTAACCAGATGTGCATATAATGTTACAGGTTAGTATACAGACTTCCCTAATTGAAGAGTGGAAGCCAGCCAATCTTTCATGTGGATAGTCGAGGACATACACTTCATGTGTTTGTGAATGGGAATTTTGCAGGTGAGTAAGATGTTTATTATTTCTGTATAATTTCTAGGGCATTTTCTTATTTTTGGTTGATTTAGCACAGGAAAGCTATTTTCTTAAATTTCTGTTATATCTGAACTGAATACTTTGATACAGGATTGGATTGATGGATGGTTCAGTTAAATCTAGGAGGAATATAAACGCGATGATGATGTTTGTGGGAAAGGAACTCAGAGTGGAGATTATTCGAAATGGGGATTTACGTTTGAGAAGCCAATTACACTGCAAGCTGGAGAGAATCAGATAGCTCTGCTAAGCATGACAGTTGGATTGCAGGTTCAATTCTATACCTGTGTGCTTAGAAGATAGAAATATGGAAAGGATAATTCATTGCTTTCAACTAAACAAGGACTTAAAAAGATATCTGTTATTGAGGCTATCTCATTCAATTGATCTGAACGTGAAATAACGTGAAATGTTGTTTTGGGTGAATAGAACATCGGTCCTTTCTTTGACACATGGACGACAGGAATAGGTGGTCCTGTGAAATTGCTGGGACTTAGAGATGGTCCACTGGATTTGAGCTTCTGGACGTGGTATTAAGGTGTTCTCACCTTAAATTAACTAGATTGTCTGTCCACTTTGTTACCACCACTTTCTTATCTGGTTTTCTGATAATAACTCCAGTGAATTAGCAACATGAGGTATCATTATCCTTTTAATCACGGAATGGGTACGAAGGGAGAATACTTACAACTATATTGAACACGGGGAGCAAATCAAGTCAAATGGATTTCAGGGATAAACCCTCCCAAACAAGCTGCTCTCATGTGGTACAAGGTAATCGGTGTCTTTCATTTATCTGCAAACATAAAACTACTTTTTCGTTTGGTCCTCTCTGCCATTAAATAAGGGAGTTCAAATGCCTTCACTAGCACACACAGGGGTTTTACATGAATCAAAGTTTGAACTTGGGCTGAGCTAATACTAGCATAGACGGAGCCATGATAGTTATGGTGGTAGCCAGAGCTTTGCTGATCGTTTTATTGATGGGGTCATGCAGACTGAGTTTAACACACCTGAAGGAACCAATTCAGTGGCTCTGGACTTAAGCACCATGAACAAAGGGCAAGCATGGGTAAATGGAAATCATATTGGACGCTATTTTGTATCATTGAAGGCTCCCACTGATGGCTGCTCCGATGTATGCGATTATAGAGGGACTTATTACTCATCCAAGTGTGCCACTAATTGCGAACAACCCACTCAAAAATGGTAATTATTAATTGAAATAATCATTGCTAGGCCATAGAAATCTTCATTACTAGGCCAAGCCTCTTTATAGATTTCATAGGGATATACCTCCTGGAGTATGAGGTAAAACTGCTTAGGTGTGCTGATCACACCACAGTAGGTTAACTGTTACCTGAGAGGGAACCTTGGGCACAACAGGCATAGACCTGGGGATGTCTGTCAATGGAGTACCCTCATTAGGCATTGACCAGGTTATTGTTGCACATATGTTATGTGCCAGAGGGGATACTTAGAGCAAATTCTCTTTTCTTTGCGTTACTTGAGCTAGCTTTGGTATATTTTTCTCCTGCTTGAGAGTTAAAAAAGGGGGCTACTTAGAGCAAATGCTCTGCTCTTTGCCTTGTGCTTGCTTTGGTAGATTTTTCCCTGCTTCAGAGTTTAAAAAAGGATTTCATACTGATACTAATCAGAATAACAACCTCAATCAAGTACCATGTTCCTCGCTCATGGCTGCAGCCAACAAAGAATGTGAAGGTTGTTTCCCAGTTGAGGAGGAATGGGGCCTCTCATGTTATTAAATGATAGGTCTAAAATTCTGAGAGATTGAATGTTAGCCAATGCAGGGGATATGATACCAAGAAATTTTGACCCTGACAAGTTTAGACCCACCACTCCAAATCCATCTGGACTGCAACTTACCCCAGTCCAATCACAGATTCTTGTTCCCTCAGACCAATTCTCCAAGATGGGTCCTGCAAATCATGTTTCACATGAAAAAGCCATTTTTCATTCTCTGAAAGAGAATTTGCAACTTCGTAGATGCTCACCAACACCAATATCACCATCCAGTACTTGCAATGGTTTCCCATCATGGCCCAGAAATCTTCGAAGCAAATTTTAGTGTAGTTGTGTTTCGTGCACAGTATGTTTGATTTCTTTTTCCACCTATCCAATATTTGATTCAAACATGGTGGAAGAGACAGAACTCATCCTGTATAATATTGAATGCAGTTAACATCTTGTTGAGTTCACCACTGATATCACCACAGAATTGAATAGATTTTTGTCAGAAGCAGCAATCTATACCAAGCTATGATGATTCATTGAATATTTGAATCGTAAACTTCTCTACTTCTTACACTCGTGACAGCATTCTTCATGGATAAGCCAAATGTTGAATGCCATGTTGCAGACTGAACTCTTCAGCGGGATTATCTTGCCAAGTCATTAGAAAGGACGGTGGCAAAGGTAGTGATAGAGCCAAGGAAAATTTACTCTTGGAGATTGAACAATTTGCTGGCGTATCCTGTACATTCATGTTGTTGTGTCTTGTGTCTTTTAACATTTTCTAAAATTGTAATAGTTATTTTTTTGGAAATTTAAATCTAGGGTCCTTGTCATGTATAGAGAAATTGTAGTAGTTTTTTAGAGTATAATAAAAATGTAAATAAAAAGATATTTCATATTAGTCATTCCCTTCAATATAAATTAAGGCTTTGAAGACAGACTAGAAGCTTTGGGTTTTTGAAGTGGGACGTTTTGATGCTTCTGCTTCACAATAGTAAGAGTAATTAGGGTTTTCATATTTTTATTTGTATGACAAAAGAAGAGATGGACATTATGGATGATACTATTGTTGTTTAAATAGAAATGGACATTATGGATGCTACTATTGTTGTTTAACTAAAAAGCTAGGTACTTATATTTGACAGATACCAAACCTAAAAATTTTTCTCTTCGATAAGTTGCATCTCATTCACCATAAATCATTTCCCACTAATGGCTTCGTTCAGTATAAATTAAGGCTTGAAGATAGGCTGCAAGCTTTAGGTTTTTGAAGTGGGAAGTTTTGATGTTTCTGCTTCATAACATCAAAAGTGTTCAGGGTTTTGATTTTTAAATTTGTATTACAAAATAAGAGATGGCCATTATGGATGTTATTATTGTTGTTTCACCAGAAAGCTAGGTATTTCATCAATTTAGCAAAGTGAAGTATACAAGGTTTTGATGCATATGTTGATGGTGGTTTAGAGTTATTGTGACATTTTTTGGGGTTATACTTAATTCAGAATCTAAGCATACCAAGTGCACCTACAATTTTGCAAATCTGTTACATTTTATAGTCTATCATGTCGTCCATAATGCATAATCAGACATCACTATGAAAGGAAGAGCCTGCCTAGGTTATAAAAAACCAATTTTTTTATCTAAACAATTCTCCAAACCTATACTTTCTTTTAAATAGAATAATTCATATTTACAAGTTAAATATTCAATTAAATCATATAACATATCACATATTTTTTCCTCTATACTACTATTTCCTATGTTACTGCTTTACAGCGTTTCCTTTGCAACATATGGTGCAATTGCTAGTTTAAGCCAATGAAACGTTAGAGTGAAGAGTGACTTGGCATGAAATTTACTTTCCTAATTGAGAGGTGGGCATGTGAACCCCGGAGGAGGATTAACGCCGCATTGAACAAAAAGTTCCAAAGCAAGTGGTAGGATGACATTGAGGTTTAGTAGTTTGGCCCAGATAGTTGTACATAAGCAGAGGGCTGCCTCCAACGCCGCAACGCCTTGTATCAATGGGCAGCAATGGTTCACAACAGGGTCTCCAATGCCTACGTGAACCAAGCCCCCCAACAAATCAACGCAGGCTCCCAGTTTCACTGCATCTAAGGGACATGAAGAGCTTCCTCCGCCTGATCCGCCACCTATAGGGCTACCTCCGGCGCTTGGGACACTAGGAGTTCCTCCACCGGGAGGAAAATGATAGCTACCACATCCCATGACAAGAGCGGGCATGGTGGTTGCTGTACCAATCATAACCATAAAAAGCATTGCTACCGCCTTCGCCATCTTCAATCAAATTCGATATTGCCTCTTCTTCCCTTTTGGGAATGGATAATAAATTCAACCAGAGAGAAGAAAGAAACAACCGAGAATGAAAAATGGAGTTGCATGTTTGAGCTCGCAGGAGATGGAATTTATAGCAACTGCTTCAATTTTACTGCATCATTTTCTTAATTGATTATTATTATGATATCATATCTTAATTATTGCAGAAGGACAAGCATACCACATGGCACTGGCCATGGAAATCAAGGTTCGTAGCTGTACTTGTTTATAATAATGCTGCAAACCACGCACTTTCCATGTGAATGTAAAAATAATCCGTAAGCGAAAAAATGGACGTGAGTGAAGAAGAAAGATGGGAAGTGCTTCTATTCTGCCCCGCTTTGATTCTCACCCTTCTTGCAAGTTGTAGCTGTATTCCAGAAAGATCTTCCTATCTTAGCGGACACCACAAAGTGAAGAAAATAAGAGACACTCACGTGGAAACCACACTGTTGAGATTTTATAAGATCGAATTATAAATTATAATGGATTAAACATTCGAAAGTTTCATGCAATACGAAAGCTTCCTGAGCATTTCATCAATAAATATAATAAAATAAACCCTAGTATTTTGGCGTTGCAGGGAAAAGAACTTTCTTAACATTAAAAGTCAATGCTCGTTGTATCCATGGATTTGCAGATGCTGTGTACCACGTTTTTAAGACCATTTGAATACACCACTTGCGAAGCATTACCACATGAGAAGACAACGACGTCAAGTTCGTAAATGATTACTTTGAAAAGCTGCAACTTATCTACCTGGCAAGCTCTTGACCGACCAGGCTGGAGACATGTATAGTCGAGGTATACATAGTATCAGAAAGTTCAGAGAAGAAACATGCATGATGATTCAAAATTAGAGGTTGCTATAAGATAGTTACCGGCAACATTCGGCAGTAACTCTTGCAAAAATCCATATCTAACCCTCTAATAGATTCATATTTTGTTTCCAGTGAAACCTCCATTATTAAACATACTCATGCAGTTGACTCTTCAAGTGGAAAAGGGAAGATGCTTATCACATTACAAAACAAGCACAGTTATATTTGCAAGCGTATCACAAACACTATTCATGGGTATAAAACCCATAGACACCACAAATAGAGCAATGTTTAACGTAGGAATTATTTCTTTGACCTTGGTTTGTGGCTTCTTCCGGTCGACTGCAATTTTGATATTTTTCGTTCCCTTGATCTCTTTCTCTTTCGTTTTGGTGGTGTTCATTTTTTTGGATTTCTTTTCCTTATTTTAATTAGGACTAGGTACAATATACGTCTTAAAGAAAAGGTGTAGATTCGGAATAGCTGTAGATTCAGCATCCTTTTTAAGGTACTCCGAAGAAGTGAAACTATTGGTGAAATATCATGTAAGATTTTATCATGTAGGATTTTGAGTACAAACACAATATTTAATTGTGAGAAATGATATCCTAGGATTCACGAAGTGCGATATGTGGGAATTTAGACCTCTGGAAGTGTGAAAAGGCAAAAACTAAGGGAAAGGAAGAAACAAAGGTCTGCATGCGATTTGGTAGTGCGGTAAGGTTGGATGGGTCCCACCAAATCGCATTGGTGGAAAAAAAAGTTTTGGCTAAGTCTTAAGAGGCAAAGGCTAAAATTTGTGGGTTGTGAAGTGCAGGAAACAGACAAGGCTTATATGTGCATCGTGGGTGAATGGGTCCCACCTCATTGCAAACCACATTTCGCTCATTTTAACATTCATCCTTACGCCCATCCTGAAACATTTGCGATCTATGATTGTGATTTGAATCTCTGCCATTGATCGTTACTTAGATCCAACGGTTCTCACTGCTCCCTTGTTGTGGTTTTCCAACCTTTTTTCTTTGGTTGTGCCTGGTCATTTCTTATTTGTTCATGGAATACTTGCCCTGCGTTCCCAACTTATCCTGCTTTAGCTTTCACGACTCGACCTGAATGCGTGCACGAATTGACCCAATCTTGTTTAGGACTCTACCCTTGCTCTTTTTCTGCTGTCTTTGTCTTCACTAATGGTAAGTGATTCTCTGCTGCCTTTGTCATGTGATTTACTTATAGGGACCACTTCTCCATGTTATGTGCAGTCACAGGCCAATAGTTCATAGGTGATAAAGGAAGAAACAAATATGAGCCAACAAGAAATGTTGATAGGATCAATGTACATTACATTTACCTTCTAAAAATGTGGTGCGTAAATGTTTATTTCCAACCAGTGCTTTCTCGGTATGTTGTTTTGAAATATATTTCTATGTATGCATGAAAAGCACAAAAATAGGTACGAAAGTTATAATGATATGTTAACTAGAATTTAAAATTCTATTGGCTCTTAGGATCATGCTTTATGTGCACACAAATTTTTTCTTGCAGAAACGATTATTGACCATTACATTGGAGCACAAGAAACATGCCATATGTTTCTTAAGTTGCCTCTTGTTGTTTGTAGTTGAAAATTTGTTTCCTTAAATGTTGCAAGAAAGGTCTTCACGAAAATATCTAGGGATGGTCTACAACGTTCCTCTAAGAATACTTTCAGTCAACATTATCAGAAGAGACCTTTTATCCTTGAACATACATCTTTGATAGAAACAACAAGATCTTGGAAATTTGATAGCAAGCATAAATGAGATCCGTGGAAGCCTAGAGATGTTCATGCTATTGTTCGGGTTTGGCCATGCTTTTATTTTATTGCTAGCGACATTCATGTGGAAATTGGGCTTTGAGATGAAATTATTATTGAAAATTGGAGGAATTTCTGATATCAAGCATGGAATTTAGTTCGAAATCCATAAATTGTCAATAATATTGAAGATGAAGAAGATGGTTATTTTTCTAACCACAAAATGAATCATGAAGATGATTTTAAGAATAAAAAATTTTCTCTCGTGTGGTTCCACCAAATGATTTGAGTGCTTCCAATCTTCACACCCTTATTTGAAAGGACTTTGATATATTCTTTGCCTGGAAAAGTACAACTATTTCTGATGATGTTGTAGAAGAAGGTATTAATTTTATAAGGAATGGGCAATAATGGGGTGATATTGTTGACATTTGAAATAAAACATTTTCATCTCCAAATTGATAGGCAGAGAATCAATGACTTTCTTTTGAAATTGTTTTAAGGAACTTTCTTGAATATGACATTTGTGAAGATCTTCTTATGATTGTTCAGGGCATTGTAGGAGCTAGGAAGTCTTTCCTTATCCATTGTATTTTTGAAGCTTTTTCTAATTTTTGAAGTAATGGAAGAAGTCCTTTTCTCCTTCTTGTCCAAAAAGGAATAACTGATTTTAATATACATGCAAAAAAAATACACTCGGCTCTAAAAAATCCAATTTAAGATATGAAACCACTACAAGGGAAATCGATAGCAGTATTCCAAGAAGAAATGAGGCATATTCGATATAATATTGATTGATGAAGTGAGATTTATAGGAGCATGGTTATTCATGCAAATAGGTTCTCAATTAAGACAAGAATGTCGAGAGAAAAATAATTGTCCTTTTGGTGGAAGGTCCATCATCCTTGTAGGTGACCTTGGCCAACTACCTCTTGCGAGAGATCAACCTTTGTATGCAAGTAATACAACAAGGAAAGTCTTGTGGAAAAAATTCTACATTGTTGTCACTCTTGACACAATCTTTCACCAACAAGTGAATAATGAGAAACAATCTTAATTTTGTAGAGTGCTCAATAACATAAGAAATGCAGAACCTGTTTTTGAAGATTGGAGTTTCTTATGTCACAGGTTGATATGAGGTTGCATCCTAGAAAAATATCTTTATTTAATGTAGAAGTTCACATGTTTCCAACAAATAATTTGGTCTCCTTCCATAACAGATATGTTAAAATCATTTAATTCTCTAATTACACGATGTATTGCTAAGAATTCAAGGCCTCCAGAAATCAGTGGTGTTGATGATGATCAATTTGACAGTGAAGTTTTATTGTGTCATGGGAAATGTGTTATGTTGACATGTAATAATTCGTGGGTTGAAGTTGGCTTGGTGAATGGTGCACTTGGTTATGTGAAGGATATATTTTATATTCCTACCTCTAAGCCACCTCAGCTTCCAATGTTCACAACTGTTGTTTTTTATAAGTATGTTGGTGTTCCATTTAATGCAAGAAATCCCAACATTGTACCTATCACACCAGTGATGAGAGGAAATTGAAAACAAATTCCTTTAAATATGGTGTGGGATCTTACAATTGACAAATCACAGGGATTGAATTTAGAATGAGCATCAATTGATATCGGGAATAAAGAGTAGTAATGCCTAACCTTCACAGCCATATCAACAGTGAAATAAATAGATGGTTTATCCATTGCACCACCTTTCCCTTTTCAACGTTATGCCATGATGAAAGATAGTGCATATGTTATAGTTAGGAAGAAGTAAGAGGAGAGATTAAAGTCAATATAACTATGAAATACAACTAATTATACGGTTACCTATTTATAGAATGTTTTTTGAATTTATTTTATTATCCTCTTTATTTACTTTTAATATAATAATGATTTTAATATATTAATGAGATGAATAGATTCATCATATTCATAGTAATATTTGAGAAATTTGTTTACATCGCTTTTCATGTTGTTCAAATTACTTCTTTTTTAAGTGGCTATTGTTTTTCTGTTTAAAATGAACCATTGAGACATAAAAAACTAGTTATCTAAGCCAATCATTAAAAATCAAGATTGAAGCCCATAGCACTCTCACATGCAACTAATAATCTTGTGACCTATCTATAGAATGTTTTTTAAATTATTTTTATTGTCCTCTTTATTTACTTATAGTATAATAATGTTTTTCATATATTAATGAGATGAATACGGTCATCATATTCATTTTAATATTTGAGAAATTTGTTACATCATTTTTCATGTTGTTCAATTAGATTTTTTTTTAAGTGACTATTGTTATCTTATTTACAATGAACCATTTAGACATAAACAACCAGTTATATGAGGCAATTATTAAAAATCAATTTAATAATCTGTTCATATTGATATTAATATTGTGAATTTATATTGCATCATGATTTACAAAATTATGGGCTAAACACTATTAATATTAATATTTCCAATGATAACCAACACTAATGAAAATTTTTGCCACCATACCGAAAATTACCAATATTAATATTCGTAATTAGTATGTCTATTAATTAATGTTAATGAAGTTTAATATTAATACTAAACAAATATTGTGTTTATACATTAATATGAGCATCAACATTAAACATTCATGTAAATATTTTGATTGAAGATTAGGTTTAATAAATTTAGGTTTATTTAGAGTCAATGACACCAGATTTATATTTGTAGAGTTTTTTATATCATTTGGTTCATGTAGCATTAGGTTATTTTATAGCATGAGGTTTATAAGATTAAGTTTTTTTAATATTAATAAAAATGAGGTTTATTAGATTAAGTTTTTTAATATTAATAAAAATGAGTTTGATGTTAATATTTATATTGAACAAAACATTGATATTAATATTAAATAAAAATATTAATATATACGTTAAATTTAATTTAAGTACAAATATAGGATTTCTAACATTATTAATATTTGATTTTAAACAATAAGTTTTAAAAATTGTGAATTTTGTTGACTATTGTAATAAGGGCCTTATCACTCATTTCCTTTTATCACTCATTTCATGTGTATAATATATATTGCTAATGAGGTTTATATTTGTATAATTATTTATATCGTTTGGTTCATGTAGCAATAGATTATTTTATAGAATGAGGTTTATAAGATTAAGTTTTTTAACAATAATATAAATGGGGTATTATGTTTTATGTATATATATCTATATATGTGTATGCTTAGGTGTTTGTGCATGTGTGTATTAATTTTTATTTTTTTTGTTTTTCCTTTCAAATGTAGATATGGATAATAATGGGGCCATCTATTATAATCAAGCGGTGGAAAATATTTCTAGAGCGATAAGTTCTATTTCGTATCTTCGGAATGAGTTCGATAGAAAACATGGCTTCCATCCTGGTTTTATTGATGAACATCTTTGTGTGCTAGATGAAATGAAAACGAATGTAAAATACTCCTTGAATGTGCACATGAGGGAGCCTGGGAGGAAAAAATAAGGGATCGGTTGGAAAGCATTAAGTATCATGTCATTATCCTGCTGATTTGAATTGGTGTTCCTTTTCTTTTCGGTCTAGTTGTGTTTTGAAAGAGGCTATTTGAGAAATGGCTTTTGGTGGAGTGTTTCAAGTCCATTTTTCTAGTGGATTTTTTTAATGCAAAGACAAAAAAAAAACGTTAATTTCTGTAGAAATTAGCTGAATAAATCACTTATTCAATGGAGATTAACCCGATTACACATCAATTTCGAATTGCATGCATAACACATAATCTCATCTACAATTAATTGTCACATGCGGAAATAATAGAAGCAATCTCACATCAAATCAATCACACATTACTCAGTATGTATGGGGAAAGCCTATAGCTGAAAACACCACAGCTATTGTGTATATTATAATGGATAAATCATGTAACAAAACAAGTACAATACTCCTCACAAGTACTCAGTAATTTCTCATAAAGTCACACACAATCTAGCTTAGTTTTGAACAGGTTACTGGTTCAAAACTCCCCGCCAATTGCCTTGCCTCTATTGCGCAATCATGGCCTGGTTATGTAGAGATCCAAGGTTCGAATCTCCTTGGCTTTACTGCACAATTGTCATGGACAATTCCTCCAAGTGTAATGCAAATCCCATGCACAACTGATCCTCCAACTGATAGCTATACTCACCCTTTCATCTACCTCTTTCACTGGTCTCCACTGAACTGATCATGCACTGTAGTGAACTGATGTGTTCTTGAGTTGACTAATGAGTTACTAATTAATGAATTAAATAATATTTAATTCACTCCACTCATAACTAATTGATTAACTAGTTAAACTAATCTCAACTAGTTCAACTAAAATAAACATAACACAACTCCACTATCTGTCTCATTAACTCCTCCAAAACTTCTGCCACTGAAGTCCAACTGAAGTCAACCATGCAAGATGCCATCAAACCCTAGGAACCACATGATTCCTTCTGTCAGTTGCATGAGCCACCTCCATGACTCAAACTGAAGTGCTCCAAGAGAGTAAACTGCTGTTTATAGTCAAAATATTATTAAGGGTAAATAATATTTGACTTCCATATTTTTAAGAGATCAGTCTAAAAATAGCCTGGGTCCTAAAAATTAGGGTCTCATCTATTTTTACCGACATGTCGCATACTCCAAGAATCTCCAAGTAGAATTCCCAAATTATGCTCCGTATGTCTAAAAATAGACATAGTCTAAAAATAGACTTTGCGCCAGAATTTGCCTGCGCGCCCACTTAGTGAAGGCGACTTCATTTCACTAAGCTCCATCATCTTGCTGCATTCTCAACACTCCCTCTCAGCAAGATATGGATTATCTGCAACCCCTATCCTGCCTCTGTGGAATTTGAACTTGCTCCTGGTGAGCGCCTTCGTCAGGATGTCGGCATCTTGATCCTTCGTGGGAACATATGAAAGCATCATGATTCTCCGCTGAACACAATCTCTGATATGATGGTACCTGATGTCGATGTGTTTGGACCTATCATGAAATACTGGATTAGCCGAGAGCTTGATGCAGCTCTGGTTATCACAGTAGATCACTGTAGGCTCCAAATGCAACCTGAACAAACCTGCGAGGATCTTCCTCATCCAAATAGCCTCGCATGAAGCCAAACTTGCTGCCATGTACTCGGCCTCTGCTGAACTGAGTGCCACGGATCTCTGCTTCCTGCTGTACCAGGAAACTGCTGTCGAACCAATGCTGAAAACTCCTCCAAAAGTGCTCTTCCGGTCCGTTGGACTCCCTGCCCAATCTGCATCAGTGAAGCCAGAAAGCTTCGCTCCATCCTCCTGTCTGTACCATAGACCATATCCCGATGTGCCTCTGATATAGCGCAATACATGCTTGCTCGCCTTCCAAAAGAGCTTGGTAGGCTTAACCATAGCTTGCGAAAGCTGGTTAACTGCATAGCATATATCGGGTCGAGTATTGACCAGATACATCAACGACCCCACCAACTGTCGATAGACAGTGGCATCCACTACCTCCTCCGAAGTAGCATCTCCCTTCCTCCATCCTCCAGGAAGAGGGGTATCAACAGGCTTGCAGCCCTGTATGTTGAACCTCTCTAGAATCTCCCGGGCATACTTGCCCTGAGAAACAAACAGTCCTCCACTGCGCTGCCAAATCTCCAATCCCAGGAAATAATGAAGGATGCCCAGGTCCTTCATCTCAAACTCTCGTGCAAGATCCTCCTTGCATGAAAGAATCAACTGCTCATCGCCAGTCAAAATCAGATCATCTACATACAGTACGATGATCAACAGCTTCCCCTCCACCACAATCTGGTACAGGTTAGGATCCGCCTCACTCTTGGAGAATCCAAGCCCGGTGAAGTAGCTGTTTATCCGAGTGTACCAAGCACGAGGTGCTTGCTTCAGCCCGTACAGTGCTCTCTTGAGTCGGCACACATGCGACTCACTGCTGAAGATCTCAAAACCTTCAGGCTGCTCTATGTACACCTCTTCCTCAATAACTCCATTGAGGAACGCAGTCTTCACATCCATCTGATGAATGTGCCACCCCATCTGCGCCGAGAGAGCAAGGATCGTCCGTATGGAAGAGTACCTTGCGACAGGTGCAAAGGTCTCCTCATAGTCAATCCCCTCGATCTGTGAAAAGCCACGGGCGAAAAATCTCACCTTGTACTTCTCCACACTCCCGTCAGCCGCCTGCTTCACCTTGTAGATCCATCGCGAACCCACCACTGATTTCCCCACCGGTCTTGGGACAATCTCCCATGCACTGTTCCTGACGATCGAATCATATTCTTCGATCATGGCATCAACCCATGCGGGTTCCTCCACGGCTTCCTCAAAAGAGGATGGCTCCGTCACAACACATTGACTCACAAGAGCCATGTATCCAGTGTACCGATCCGGTGACTGTCTCTGTCTGCGCTGTGCTGTAGGTGGCCCTACAACCTTCTCTGCATCCCGAGCCAGTCGCTCAGCTTCTGTAGTGCGCATGCGCCCTCTGATGGTTGGCGCTGCCTGGGTGGTTTCTTCCACCTCCCGAACCTCCTCTTGTGGCTGATCCACATCCGGAAGCTCCTCCTTAGGAACTAACAGCTCCTCATCTGCATGCAAGTGTAGCTCCCTCTCAAGCGAACACCGCATGGCTTTCTCCTCCTGAAATTTTATATCCCGTCGCACAACAGTCTTGCGACTGTCTGGCACATACACCCGATAGTTGTGAGGTGTATCAGTGTACCCCACAAATATTCCAACTTCAGCAGTTGGATCCATCTTCCTTCTCGCATCCTTCGTCACATGCATGTAGACAGGAGAACCAAAAATCCGCAAATGGGAAATATCAGGCCTCTTGCCAGAATAAGCCTCCTCCGGTGTACTCATGCCAAGAACCTTGTGAGGACAACGGTTCTGCACATACACTGTTGTATTGAATGCCTCAGCCCACAAGTGAAGGGGTAGGCCCTGATCATGCAACATCGCCCGTGCAGCACCCACGATCGTTCTGTTCTTCCGCTCAACCACCCCGTTCTGCTGTGGGTTATGGGGTGCGATGAGCTCTCTCCGAATCCCTTCTGCGCTGCAGAAATCCTTGAATTCAGCCGAGATGAATTCACCACCATTATCACTCCTTAGAGCAATCACTTTCTTCCCCGACTCCTTCTCGACCAGTGCTTTAAACTCACAGAACTTCGCGAATGTATCGCTCTTCTTCTGCATGAAGAAGATCCAGCACTTTCGAGAGAAATCATCAACAAAGATCACATAATACTTGTGCTTTGCCGTCGAAGCAACTGAGAAAGGACCACACACGTCTGTGTGAACTCTCTCAAGGATCGTCGTGGCGCGACTATCCTTCTCGTGAAAGGTGGCTTTCACATACTTCCCTAGAGTACACCCCTTGCACTGATCTGACTGCGCAAGGGTGCCCTTAGGAAGTCCAGTAGAAATCTGCTGCAGAATCTTCAAAGCTCCATGGTGAAGATGGCCCAATCTCCCGTGCCATAGTTCGCCCTCATCATCCCGGCTCACCACTTCTCCCGCTTTGCATGCCATAGCTGCGCAGTCATCTACCTGCAACTGATAAAGGTTCTGAATTCGAACCCCTATCTTCCGGGTCTCTCCAGTAGTCTTACTGCGCAGGAAGGCTTTTCCTTCGCTGAAGACCACATCATACCCCTTATCCTCCAACATCGCTACTAAAATCAGGTTCTTCTTCAATCCGGGTACATGCATGACATCCTTTAGTACAAAGGGTTTACCAGACTCCCTCTGAAAGGATATGGTACCGATACCAATAGCACTGTATCTACCATCATCACCCATCTCGATGTGCACACCCAAATCTTTGTTCTCCAGATCTGAGAACAACTCCCGATCTCCCGTCATATGAAATGACGCACCGCTGTCCAAGAACCACATCGATCCCATCACACTTGAAACCAAGCATGCAATCAGTGATAAGTAAAGCTCGAACTGTGAAGCCAAAGCTTCTCCATCTGCAGATCTTCCCGCTTGCTTGTTCTTCTTCTTCTTTGGACAATTGGTAGCATAATGTCCGTGATCATGGCAGTGAAAACACTTCACTTTCGCCATATCCTGCTTCTTGCCCTTAGCACCAGAATGAGAGGTTTTCTTACCCTTTCCCTTCTTTGCTTTGGACACCAAAGCGCAGTTTTCTTCATCAGCTCCCTTTGATGAAGATCCATCTCGAGTAGTCCTCCTTATCTCCTCCTGCATGAGATCCGCCCAAAGGCGCTCCCATCCCGGCAGCTTCTCCCGACCATTGACACTATCTTGATATGAGTGCCAAGCCTTAGGAAGACCAAGGAGAGCCAGGTCGACCATGTCCTCTTCATCGACAGTAACCCCCACACTTCCCAGCTCATCTCTGCACTGAGTGAACTTCGTGAGGTATTTGGCGATACTGTCGCCCTTCTCCATCTTGATGTTCCTAAGCTTATCTTTGAGCGCCAGCTTCCTTTGGTCACTCTTACTCTGGAATAGATCCGTCAAAGCTTTCCACATTAAATATGGAGTAGCCTTTCCATGCAGGCTGGATACAATATGATCCTTGACGCCCTCCAACAAGATCCTTCGACATTTCGCGATCTTCTATCTTCTTTTGCCATGCGTCGACCAGAGCTGCATCAGTGGGCTTTGGGACATCTGCATCCACGAACTCCTTCAGACCATTATCTTCTAACACTGCTTCCATTCGATCTTTCCATGCAATATAGTTCGAACTGCCTTCAAGAGCATATTCGAGTCGCAAACCATTGAAAGAAGACATCTTTCAACACCGGCACCAAGAAGAACAACCTTCTGCAAAATTCGAATTCCAAACTCCAAGCTCTATCGCTTCCGATCTACACTTGAAAACAAATTATTTCCAAATTAGAGATTCGAGCGCAGGCGTTTTTACCGGACCTTTTTCACTTTTTCGAAGAAAGATGAATGCGGAGGCACTACGGCCGTGTACGGTCCCGAGAAATAAGTTTGCAATCACCGTAATAGATCTCGACAATTAATCTTGCTCCGATACCATGTAGAAATTAGCTGAATAAATCACTTATTCAATGGAGATTAACCCGATTACACGATTTCGAATTGCATGCATAACACATAATCTCATCTACAATTAATTGTCACATGTGGAAATAATAGAAGCAATCTCACATCAAATCAATCACACATTACTCAATATGTATGGGGAAAGCCTATAGCTGAAAACCCCGCAGCTATTGTGTATATTTTAATGGAGAAATCATGTAACAAAACAAGTACAATACTCCTCACAAGTACTCAGTACTTTCTCATAAAGTCACACACAATCTAGCTTAGTTTTGAGCAATTCTTGGTTCAAAACTCATAGTGCCTTGCCTCTATTGCGCAATCATGGCACATGTGAGATCAAGGTTCGAATCCCCTTGGCTTGGTTGCGCAATTGTCATGGACAATTCCTCCAAGTGTAATGCAAATCCCTTGCGCCCAGTCCTCAGCGTGGCTTTACTCACCCTTTCATCTGCCTCTTTCTTGGTCTCAGCAGGCCCCGGTCATGCCTTTAAGTGAGTAGTGTGTTCTTGAGTTGACTAATGAGTTATTAATTAATGAATTAAATAATATTTAATTCACTCCACTCATAACTAATTGATTAGCTAGTTAAACTAATCTCAACTAGTTCAACTAAAATAAACAGAACACAACTCCACTATCTGTCTCATTAACTCCTCCAAAACTTCTACCACTGAAGCCCAACTGAAGTCAACCATGCAAGATGCCATCAAACCCTAGGAACCATGTGATTCCTCTGTCAGTTGCATGAGCCACCTCCATGACTCGAACTGAAGTGCTCCAAGAGAGTAAACTGTTGTTTATAGTCTAAATATTATTAAGGGTAAATAATATTTGACTTTCATATTTTTAGGAGAGGCAGTCTAAAAATAGCCTGGGACCTAAAAATATGAGTCTCATCTATTTTTACCAACATGTCGCATGCTTCAAGAATCTCCAACTAGAATCTCTGAATCATGCTCCGTATGTCTAAAAATAGACATAGTCTAAAAATAGACTTTGCGCCAGAATTTGCCTGTGGGCCCACTTAGTGAAGGCGACTTCATTTCACTAAGCTCCATCATCTTGCTGCATTCTCAACAATTTCAATTTTCTTTATTTGGTTGCAATGATGGTGAAATTGAATATCCCTTTGGTTTATTAATTTGTTGATTAACAATCCCTAAGGTTGATTGAACATTTGGGTTTATAATATCAATAATCATGTGAGTTTATCAATCCTTTGTGTTTAAAATATTAATTTGTAGGCTTTATTAATCTCTTGTGTTTTTTTATATTTATCCCTTGGCCTTGTCGATCTGTTAAATTTTAAATATTTTTCACTTGGGTTTGTAATATTAAACCCTTGGGCTTAATACTTCTTTTGTTTTATAATATTAATAATCCCTTGGTTTTATTAATCTCTTGAGTTTAAAATATTAATTCTTAGGGTTTATTATTTTCTTAGGTTTTTGGGTTTATTGATCCTTTGGGTTTATTAATCTCTTGGATTTATTAATAATTTTTATTTATAATATTAATACGTTGGGTTTATAATATTAATAATCCCTTGGGGTTATTGATGTTTTGTGTTTATAGTATTAATAATCCCTTAGGTTTGTTGATGTTTTGTGTTTATAATATTAATAATTCTCTAGGTTTGTTGATCCATTGGGTTTATAATATTGATGCATTGAGTTTTCTAATTATTTGTGTTGGTAATATTAGTCCCTTCCATTTATTAAATCTCAATATTAAAGGTTAAATATTAGTCCTACAATTTAATATTAATCCATGGTCCAATGTCACATTATGAAAAAAACTGTCTCAATATGAAAATCAACCATGGTCAACCATTGTTAATCATCGTCATCCATAGTCGATCATTGTATACCATGGTCGAATGTCACATTGTGAGAAAGATTGTCTCAATATGAAAATCAACCATGGCCAACCATATTTATGTCACGGTTTATAATATTTATCTAAGAGTTTTTATATACTTCGAGTTTATAATATTAATATCTTAAGTTTAGTATTATTCTCTTGGGTTTATAAACCCTTTTCTTTTTAATATTAATCCCTTGGGTTTATTATTTCCTTGCGTTTGTAACATAGATCTGTTGGCTTTATTTAGCTAAGGGTTCATATTCCAAGGGTATAAATAATTCATAGCTTTTATAATATAAACCTTGGGTTTAATATAAATCCCTTGTGTTTTTAATATTAATCACTTGTGAAAAGATCTGATTGATTGGATTTGAGGTTTGGAACAACGAGCAAGATGAACCCTAGATTCCTCTCTATAGATTCCCTTTCCATTGACGCCGTCAGGCTACTGCTAGGCCACGGAGATCATTATAGCTAGTGGATTGTGGCCATGCCCTTAATCCAGAAAGCTTTTGTAGGCTTCCATTCGCAGATACATGGGTCACTTTTCAGATTTGACATCCTAATGAGAGGAGAGATCACTAAAAGAGATATGAATTTTTCTCCTCCCCTCTGCAGTACCCTGAATACCATGACATCAGGGAAAGAAAGGCCTCCAGCGCCACGAATATCGAGAAAGAGGTCGGGCGTCTCCCCACTAGGAAATCAGAATAGGCTACAGCTATCAATGAGTAGGCAAGCATCATCAACCTGGCTTCCACAATGCATCTTGGCAGCCAAGGTTACTTAGATATGATCTCTCTTACCTTTCAAATCTAGATCTCGCTTCTCACGAGTAGATCCATGCTGCTTTGGGTCTGCCCAATGGATAGAGTCCAGAATTCTTGCAAGCCCTTGAGCACAGGCTCGGGATTCCCTCACCTCTTTAAAAACTTCTATATGGAGGTAAAAAAAATTATGCCTCTTTTCCCCTTTCGTTTTATAATATTGAAAGAGATGCTACTATAGTCTTATCCCTTCGATTAAGAGGGGGAGCCGTGAGAAATTCATATCTACTCTAGCTTTCTCCTACAAGGATGTTGTCCACGCACAACCTAAGAAAGCAGTTCAACCCCTGGTAGCACCCAAGCCTTTTTTGGTTGAAAATATTGAGGATGTTCCCACCATTGAGATTTCCCACCCAGATCTGGTAGATCAGCTTCAAAAGTTTGCAGAAAAAGCCATCATCTACAGATTCAATGGTCTTTTCCCTCGCACAAAATATATCTTCGAGTGGATCTACAAACACAAATAAATATTCTACAATTAAATATTAATCAAACAAATATTGTAGGATATCATTTTCTCATAATTAAATATTTGATCAAATAAATATTGTGTTTGTACAGATCCACTCGAAGATAAGGAGACTCTGCCCATAGTCATCAATAGTCTACAAGTGGTTCCTGTCCATCCGTACCAAGTTGAATGGGTCAAATTCAACAAAAAGAAAGGGAAATTTTTTTGTATCAAGGCTTTGGCCCATTCTGGGTAGAACCCAGCTCCATCTTCTTTCTTTCAAGTCACGCTTCTTAGCTCTTTTTGCTTTTTTCACTTACTCACTTCAGGACCGAGGTTGATAGTTTATCATTTCCTGTTTTCCCGTTTCTTTCCTCTCTTGATTGTAACCTCACGTTGTACCATATGATCGCTTAATAGAATTAGTCTTATTCAGAAAAAAATAAAATAAAAAATTATTGATCGCTTGTGTTTCTTTATCCCTTGGGTTTATAATATTTTTCCCTTCGGTTTACTAAATCCTTGGGTTTATAATATTAAATGTTTGGGTTTATTTGTTCCTTAAGTTTATAATATTAATAATTCCTTTGGTTTATAATATTAATATTTGTCCCTTAGGTTTATAATATTTTTCCCTTGGGTTTACAAATTTCTTGGGTTTCTTGGGTTTATTTGTTGCTTAAGTTTATAAAATTAACAATTTCTTTGGTTTATCATTTAATCCAATGGGTTTATTAATCCCTTGAGTTTAAAATATTAATTCCCAGGCTTTATTAATAGTTTGGGTTTTTAATATTAGTTAATTTGTTTGCATTTTTGACATTGTATCAATGTTTAAATCAAGCATGGTCAACCATGTTTATTTCATGGTTTATAATATTTATATAAAGGTTTATATAATTAATGGTTTATAATATTAATCTCTTAGGTTTAATATTATTCCCTTAGTTTTATAAACCCTTAGTCTTTTACTATTTATCCCCCGGGTTTATGATTTCCTTGGTTTTTTAAGGATCAATATATTAAAGTTGATCCTTTAGTTTAGTATTTTGTTGGGATTATAATATTAACAATCCCTAAGGTTGATTGATTGCTTGGTTTTATAATTTTTATTTTTATTTTCTAAATTAGGCTACTTCTATTATATCATACACATCAAAAAATTACAGTTCTCATCCTCCAGAGTTGGCAAGCCAATTCCAGAGGGAAATATCAAAAGCATAAAAGAAAAGTAGGGGCTGCCTCGGGTGGGGAAACCAACCCAAGATTAGAGAGGATTATTAGCTTCCTAGAGCGGGAAACTAGCTTGACAAGTTATAATACTGATACAAAACCATAATAACAAATAATTCCAAAACATAGGAAAAATAGAAAACTTTAGAAGATAGCTGGAAAAAGAGATGAACACCCAACAATTAGGCTGATGGTGAGATGGAATTATTTTCTAGAGGGTTGGGTGGCTCTTCCACGATCCTGCAAGCATAGAAAGACTCATCCTCCTGCTTCTTGGACCCGTGGATAGTTGATGGAGGGAGAAACAACACTTGGGCATGTCACAAATTTGGGGAGGATGCATGGGTGATGGCTCTAGTATCCTTTCTGTCTTCGTTTGAGCTTGAACCTGTACTACTGCTTGAGCCATGATCACTGTTGGAAGCACTCTGCATAGGAAGGGACTTCATTTTTTGAGGAGAGAAGACTGGAGCAGACAGAATGGTGGATTTACGTGATCATTTTTTGGGTCGAAGACCAGAGGATTCAGGTGGAGGGCTAGGGATATGGAGGGACATATGGGCGGTGAGGTTGACAGGGTCGAGCAGGTCCAGCTTCTCCCAACCCAGAGAAATATTCACCTCTTTGCCCACGGCGGTCGAGGATGGAGGATTGGAGGGGACACCTTGCCCACCAGCTCTGCATCACCTCATTCTATGATGTCTTGGCATGGCAAGCTGATGCTGGAGACCTCAAAAAATATAAAAAAATACAATACATTATCATTTCAATATTCTTTATCACTCGAAGAAAACCCCTTTTAATTTTCATAAAAAACTTTATAAATACTCATTTTCACCAACATTTATATGTGTTTTAATTTTTGATTCAAAACAAATATATATAAAACCAAAGTAAGCTTCAATTTATCAATTATGGGACCAATAAATAAAATTGTCAACCTTGACCATTCTAAAACTCCATCATTCAAATCTCCTTGAATCTAATGGTCATCACACTCAATATCCATTCACCATACGATCTGACAGTGATCACACTCTAACTTCACCTGACCTTTAACATTTTGAAGGCACTCGATATAAGTGGTTTTTGACATCCACATGTTAGTTGATGGAACTTATCCTGCGAAATCGACAAATACCACTAACAACTCAAAAGCTGTGCAAAACATTGTTTAGGGTTTTTCCAAAACCACTTATCCACCAACTTCCTGTGTGGGCTAAGGTTTTGATCATACATCGTTTCATTCTTTTCATAAATCAACCACAGCAAAATAAAAGTGCAATCTCTCAGTAATGAACCTGTAAGATGTTACTGCAATAATTTTGACCCTTTCAAGATATCAATCATAACGAAATGGGCACACCCACTCTCTGAAATGGATCCACGAACTATTCAATGTTAAACACAATTTCAAACTCAGAAAATGGAACAAAGTACCGGCATATAAAATACAAATAAAATTATTTGTCAATAATTTTTCCAATGAAACAAAGCACATCATTACATAACACACTTCAATCCAATTCTATTAAAATGAAACCACAGGGTCTCACCCTTCTCTTGTCGGATTACATCAATTGCTTTTACCTCTTCTTCTATCCTCAAAAACCCAATATATATTTCTACCGTCTCACTCCCTCGCTTACATTTCTGTTCCCTTTTTTAATGGATTAAATTTATCAATGTAACAACTCAATCTCTATTCTTATCATCCTAATCCCTATTCTAAAGCTTCAACACACACCTATGTTAACACTTATTTCCTATTCTAATCATACTACAACTATATGATATATTACAAAATAAATGAAGATTCGGGAGATCCAACCCTTTCGATAAACTTTGCTTTGTTCTCTTAAGAGATGAAATTTTCTTACATTTAGCCACAACATGTAAAAATCCATTCACATTGCTGGCTAAGTCTGGATGCTCCTGCATCAGACTCCCGGGGAAGAAAAGAATCATTTATCAAGTTTTCAGGATTTACTCTATAGTTTCATAACTCTACTACTGTCACCTAACTGACATCCTCTAGTGGTTGTCCCTTCCATTTGACTAAATACTGAAAATAAATCTGTCCTCTGTTTTTTTTGGATACTCTTTTCTCCAAAACAGTTTCTACCTCTTTCTTGACATTATTTGGCATTTGGTACTTCCAATTTAAAGTTTGGTTTTCCTCTGTTGTAGAACCTTCTTTTAGCTCCTCCTCTGTTCCTCTATATGGGTACAAATCTGCAACATTGAAAATGGGTGATATTTCAATCCCTTCAGGAAATTCTATTTCATATGCATTTGAAGAAAATTTCCTCAAAATTTTACGTGGTCCTATCTTCTTCATTTTTAATTTATTGTAAGTTTTAACTGTAGAAATTAGCTGAATAAATCACTTATTCAATGGAGATTAACCCGATTACACATCAATTTCGAATTGCATGCATAACACATAATCTCATCTACAATTAATTGTCACATGCGGAAATAATAGAAGCGATCGCACATCAAATCAATCACACATTAACTCGGTATGTATGGGGAAAGCCTATAGCTGAAAACCCCGCAGCTATTGTGTATATTATAATGGAGAAATCATGTAACAAAACAAGTACAATACTCCTCACAAGTACTCAGTACTTTCTCATAAAGTCACACATAATCTAGCTTAGTTTTGAACAGGTTACTGGTTCAAAACTCCCCGCCAATTGCCTTGCCTCTATTGCGCAATCATGGCCTGTATATGTAGAGATCCAAGGTTCAAATCCCCTTGGCTTGACTGCGCAATTGTCATGGAAAATTCCTCCAAGTGTAATGCAAATCCCATGCAAAACTGATCCTCCAACTGATAGCTTTACTCACCCTTTCATCTACCTCTTTCACTGGTCTCCACTGAACTGATCATGCACTGTAGTGAACTGATGTGTTCTTGAGTTGACTAATGAGTTACTAATTAATGAATTAAATAATATTTAATTAACTCCACCCATAACTAATTGATTAGCTAGTTAAACTAATCTCAACTAGTTCAACTAAAATAAACAGAACACAACTCCACTATCTGTCTCATTAACTCCTCCAAAACTTCTGCCACTGAAGTCCAACTGAAGTCAACCATGCAAGATGCCATAAAACCCTAGGAACCACGTGATTCCTCTGTCAGTTGCATGAGCCACCTCCATGACTCGAACTGAAGTGCTCCAAGAGAGTAAACTGTTGTTTATTGTCTAAATATTATTAAGGGTAAATAATATTTGACTTCCATATTTTTAGGAGAGGCAGTATAAAAATAGCCTGGGACCTAAAAATATGAGTCTCATCTATTTTTACCAACATGTCGCATGCTTCAAGAATCTCCAACTGGAATCTCTGAATCATGCTTCGTATGTCTAAAAATAGACTTTGCGCCAGAATTTGCCTGCGGGCCCACTTAGTGAAGGCGACTTCATTTCACTAAGCTCCATCATCTTGCTGCATTCTCAACACTCCCTCTCAGCAAGATATGGATTATCTACAACCCCTATCCTGCCTCTATGGAATTCGAACTTGCTCCTGGTGAGCGCCTTCGTCAGGATGTCGGCATCCTGATCCTCCGTGGGAACGTATGAAAGCATAATGATTCTCTGATGAACATAATCTCTGATATGATGGTACCTGATGTCGATATGTTTGGAACTATCATGAAATACTGGATTAGCCGAGAGCTTGATGCAGCTCTGGTTATCACAGTAGATCAATGTAGGCTCCAAATGCAACCTGAACAAACCTGCGAGGATCTTCCTCATCCAAATAGCCTCGCATGCAGCCAAACTTGCTGCCATGTACTCGGCCTCTGCTGAACTGAGTGCCACGGATCTCTGCTTCCTGCTGTACCAGGAAACTGCTGTCGACCCAATGCTGAAAACTCCTCCAGAAGTGCTCTTCCGGTCCGTTGGACTCCCTGCCCAATCTGCATCAGTGAAGCCAGAAAGCTTCACTCCATCCTCCTGTCTGTACCATAGACCATATCCCGATGTGCCTCCGATATAGCGCAATACATGCTTGCCCGCCTTCCAAAAGAGCTTGGTAGGCTTAACCATAGCTTGCGAAAGCTGGTTAACTGCATAGCATATATCGGGTCGAGTATTGACCAGATACATCAACGACCCCACCAACTGTCGATAGACAATGGCATCCACTACCTCCTCCGAAGTAGCATCTCCCTTCCTCCAACCACCAGGAAGAGGAGTGTCAACAGGCTTGCAGCCTTGCATGTTGAACCTCTCCAGAATCTCCCGAGCATACTTGCCCCGAGAAACAAACAGTCCTCCACTGCGCTGCCAAATCTCCAATCCCAGGAAATAATGAAGGATTCCCAGGTCCTTCATCTCAAACTCTCGTGCAAGATCCTCCTTGCATGAAAGTATCAACTGCTCGTCGCCAGTCAAAATCAGATCATCTACATACAGTACGATGATCAACAGCTTCCCCTCCACCACAATCTGGTACAGGTTTTGATCCGCCTCACTCTTGGAGAATCCAAGCCCGGTGAAGTAGCTGTCTATCCGAGTGTACCAAGCACGAGGTGCTTGCTTCAGCCCATACAGTGCTCTCTTGAGTCGGCACACATGCGACTCACTGCTGAAGATCTCAAAACCTTCAGGCTGCTCTATGTACACCTCTTCCTCAATAACCCCATTGAGGAACGCAGTCTTCACATCCATCTGATGAATGTGCCACCCCATCTGCGCTGAGAGAGCAAGGATCGTCCGTATGGAAGAGTACCTTGCGACAGGTGAAAAAGTCTCCTCATAGTCAATGCCCTCGATCTGTGAGAAGCCACGGGCGACAAATCTCGCCTTGTACTTCTCCACACTCCCGTCAGCTGCCTGCTTCACCTTGTAGATCCATCGCGAACCCACCACTGATTTCCCAACCGGTCTTGGGACAATCTCCCATGCACTGTTCCCGATGATCGAATCATATTCTTCGATCATGGCATCAACCCATGCGGGTTCCTCCACAGCTTCCTCAAAAGAGGATGGCTCTGTCACAACACATTGACTCATAAGAGCCATGTATCCAGTGTACCGATCCGGTGACTGTCTCTGTCTGCGCTGTGCCGTAGGTGGTCCTACAACCTTCTCTGCATCCCGAGCCAGTCGCTCAGCTTCTGTAGTGCGCATGCGCCCTCTGATGGTTGGCGCTGCCTGGGTGGTTTCTTCCACCTCCTGAACCTCCTCTTGTGGCTGATCCACATCCGGAAGCTCCTCCTTAGGAACTAACAGCTCCTCATCCGCATGCAAGTGTAGCTCCCTCTCAAGCGAACACTGCATGGCTTTCTCCTCCTGAAATTTTATATCCCGTCGCACAACAGTCTTGCGACTGTCTGGCACATACACCCGATAGTTATGAGGTGTATCAGTGTACCCCACAAATATTCCAACCTCAGCAGTTGGATCCAGCTTCCTTCTCGCATCCTTCGTCACATGCATGTAGACAGGAGAACCAAAATCCGCAAATGGGAAATATCAGGCCTCTTGCCAGAATAAGCCTCCTCTGGTGTACTCATGCCAAGAACCTTGTGAGGACAACGGTTCTGCACATACACTGCTGTATTGCATGCCTCAGCCCACAAGTGAAGGGGTAGGCCCCGATCATGCAACATCGCCCGTGCAGCACCCACGATCGTTCTGTTCTTCCGCTCAGCCACCCCGTTCTGCTGTGGGTTATGGGGTGCGATGAGCTCTCTCCGAATCCCTTCTGCGCTGCAGAACTCCTTGAATTCCGCCAAGATGAATTCACCACCGTTATCACTCCTTAGAGCAATCACCTTCTTCCCCGACTCCTTCTCGACCAGTGCTTTAAACTCACAGAACTTCGCGAATGTATCGCTCTTCCTCTGCATGAAGAAGATCCAGCACTTTCGAGAGAAATCATCAACAAAGATCACATAATACTTGTGCTTTGCTGTCGAAGCAACTGAGAAAGGACCACACACGTCTGTGTGAACTCTCTCAAGGATCGTCGTGGCGCGACTATCCTTCTCGTGAAAGGTGGCTTTCACATACTTCCCTAAAGTACACCCTTTGCACTGATCTGACTGCGCAAGGGTGCCCTTAGGAAGTCCAGTAGAAATCTGCTGCAGAATCTTCAAAGCTCCATGGTGAAGATGGCCCAATCTCCTGTGCCATAGTTCGCCCTCATCATCCCGGCTCACCACATCCCCCGCCTTGCATGCCATAGCTGCGCAGTCATCTACCTGCAACTGATAAAGGTTCTGAGTTCGAACCCCTATCTTCCGGGTCTCTCCAGTAGTCTTACTGTGCAAGAAGGCTTTTCCTTCGCTGAAGACCACATCATACCCCTTATCCTCCAACATCACTACTGAAATCAGGTTCTTCTTCAATCCAGGTACATGCATGACATCCTTTAGTACAAAGGGTTTACCAGACTCCCTCTGAAAGGATACGGTACCGATACCAGTCACACTGTATCTACCATCATCGCCCAACTCGATGTGCACACCCAAATCTTTGTTCTCCAGATCTGAGAACAACTCCCGATCTCCCGTCATATGAAATGACGCACCGCTGTCCAAGAACCACACCGATCCCATCACACTTGAAACCAAGCATGCAATCAGTGAAAAGTCAAGCTCGAACCGTGAAGCCAAAGCTTCTCCATCTGCAGATCTTCCCGCTTGCTTGTTCTTCTTCTTCTTTGGACAATTGGTAGCATAATGTCCGTGATCATGGTAGTGAAAACACTTCACTTTCGCCATATCCTGCTTCTTGCCCTTTGCACCAGAATGAGAGGTTTTCTTACCCTTCGCCTTCTTTGCTTTGGCCACCAAAGCGCAGTTTTCTTCTTCAGCTCCCTTTGATGAAGATCCATCTCGAGTAGTCCTCCTTATCTCCTCCTGCATGAGATCCGCCTAAAGGCGCTCCCATCCCGACAGCTTCTCCCGACCATTGACACTATCTTGATATGAGTGCCAAGCCTTCGAAAGACCAAGGAGAGCCAGGTCGACCATGTCCTCATCTTCGACAGTCACCCCCACACTTCCCAGCTCATCTCTGCATTGAGTGAACTTCGTGAGGTATTTGGCGATACTGTCGCCTTTCTCCATCTTGATGTTCCCGAGCTTATCTTTGAGCGCCAGCTTCCTTTGGTCACTCTTACTCTGGAATAGATCCGTCAAAGCTTTCCACATTAAATATGGAGTAGCCTTTCCATGCAGGCTGGATACAATATGATCCTTGACGCCCTCCAACAGGATCCTTCGACATTTGGCCATCTTCTTTTGCCATGCTTCGACTTCAGCTGCATCAGTGGGCTTTTGGACATCCGTATCTACGAACTCCTTCAGACCATTATCTTCTAATACTGCCTCCATGCGATCCTTCCATGCAACATAATTCGAACTGCCTTCAAGAGCATATTCGAGTCACAAACCGTTGAAAGACATTTTCAACACCGGCACCAAGAAAACAAAGCTGCTGCAAAATTCGAATTCCAAACTCCAAGCTCTATCGCTTCCGATCTACACTTGAGAACAAATTATTTCCAAATCAGAGATTGACAGCAAGGGGCGTTTACCAGACCTTTCACTTTCCGAAGAAAGATGAATCCGGAGGCTTCCTGGCCCGTATGCAGACTCTGTCCGAGGAAATAAGTTTGCAATCACCGTAATAGATATCGACAATTAATCTTTCTCTGATACCATGTAGAAATTAGATGAATAAATCACTTATTCAATGGAGATTAACCCGATTACACATAAATTTCGAATTGCATGCATAACACATAATCTCATCTACAATTAATTGTCACATGCAGAAATAATAGAAGCAATCTCACATCAAATCAATCACACATTAACTCAGTATGTATGGGGAAAGCCTATAGCTGAAAACCCCACAGCTATTGTGTATATTATAATGGAGAAATCATGTAACAAAACAAGTACAATACTCCTCACAAGTACTTAGTACTTTCTCATAAAGTCACACACAATCTAGCTTAGTTTTGAACATGTTACTGGTTCAAAACTCCCCGCCAATTGCCTTGCCTCTATTGCGCAATCATGGCCTGTATATGTAAAGATCCAAGGTTCGAATCCCCTTGGCTTTACTACGCAATTTTCATGGACAATTCCTCCAAGTGTAATGCAAGTCTCATGCACAACTAATCCTCCAACTGATAGCTATACTCACCCTTTCATCTACCTCTTTCACTGGTCTCCACTGAACTGATCATGCACTGTAGTGAATTGATGTGTTCTTGAGTTGACTAATGAGTTACTAATTAATGAATTAAATAATATTTAATTCACTCCACTCATAACTAATTGATTAGCCAGTTAAACTAATCTCAACTAGTTCAACTAAGATAAACAGAACACAACTCCACTATCTGTCTCATTAACTCCTCCAAAAAATTCTACCACTGAAGTCCAACTGAAGTCAACCATGAAAGATGCCATCAAACCCTAGGAACCACGTGATTCCTCTGTCAGTTGCATGAGCCACCTCCATGACTCGAACTGAAGTGCTCCAAGAGAGTAAACTGCTGTTTATAGTCTAAATATTATTAAGGGTAAATAATATTTGACTTCCATATTTTTAGGAGATACAGTCTAAAAATAGCCTGGGACCTAAAAATAAGAGTCTCATCTATTTTTACCAACATGTCGCATGCTTCAAGAATCTCCAACTGGAATCTCTGACTCATGCTCCGTATGTCTAAAAATAGACATAGTCTAAAAATAGACTTTGCGCCAGAATTTGCCTGCGGGCCCACTTAGTGAAGGCAACTTCATTTCACTAAGCTCCATCATCTTGCTGCATTCTCAACATTAACAGGAAATCTTTCTTTTCTCAGATAAACCATGACTAAATCTCCTACTTGGATTTCCTTCTCTTTCCTCTTCATATCAACTCTCTGTTTATATTTTCCACTGTTTTCCTGCAATCTGTTTTTAACATCTTCTTGTAGTTGTTGCATCTGCTCCGTAAACTCTTCAGCTTTTTCACTTCTTACCTCTTGTTTGCCCAAATTTATAATCTCATACACACCTCTTAGGTTCATTCCAAAAATAATTTGGAATGGACTCATCCCAATACTCTGATTTGGAGTATCATTTAAGAAAAATTAGCCTGAGCAAGTGCTAAATCCCACTGCTTAGGATTTTTATACTCTAAACTCCTCAATATATTTCCCAGGCTTCTGTTTACTACCTCTATCTACCCATCTGTTTGAGGGTGATATGCTGAGCTGAAACTAAGGTTAGTACCTAGTTTCTTCCAAAGGGTTCTCTAGAAATGTCTAAAAAACTTTGTATCCCTATCTGAGACAATACTTATAGGCAATCCATGTAACCTTACAACTTCTGAAAAAAACAGATTAGCAATATGTGTTGCATCACTTGATTTGAATGTGATCGAATAAAGTGCTTAGGTAGTTTGATTAGTTTGTCATTTAGATTGATTGTTAACTGAAGAAAGATTTTAAATGAAATATGACATAAACCAGAAGAAAATAAATGATTAAATCACAACAATAACTAGAGAGAAGAAGAAGCAAAAAATTTGATTACGGAGTTCGTCCCTGGTGGACTACATCTCAGGGTCTGCTTTCAAGTGGGCGTCCATTTTTATTAGGATTGATATTGAGGAATTTATTTACACATAAATGAATCCATATGACTATGCTTGTAGGCACTTATAGATTCTGTAAACAGAAAGTAATCTCTCTCTCCTTTCTGACGCCTGTCTCTGCACTCAGTTCCGACACTTGACGACTGAACAATGCTGTAAAAAAAATTGCATATGTCCTGTTAGAGTCGGTCTTTTCATCCCTCCGTCAGAGATCATTTCTCTTATTGCATTTCATTTTTAGGTGTCCCATTCAGTTCATTCATCTGCATTCCGTTAGGGGGATGCCATCATCTGACGAAAGGGCCTTCTCAGTCATACCCCTCATGCCTTGTACCTGCTGGCTCAGGTCTGTTCATAAAATCTATTTTAAAGTCATTCATAGTCCTGTTTGGTCTCAAAATTGGCAAGGAGTCATTTTAGTCATTAGGTCTAGGGTTTTGTCAATTTAGTCTTCAAAATGTCAAATAATACTAGCAAATGCATGAGGGAAGTTTTAAAATAAGTTTTCATCGCAAATTTCATCATCACAATCTTGGATCATGACTTTTCTTCAAAACAGAGTTTTGAAGAAAATCGTCATTTTGTTCTTTGTAATAAATTGCCATGTATATTTTCAAGGTTTTTTAGTTGAAGATGTTCAGGCGCAACCCTGGTCATCCTTTTCCGAATTCAACGCCAACCATCCCTGCAAAAAATAACCATGAGTTTCATCATTTCAGCCAGAAAGTCAAAGAGGAAACAAGAAGAACAGAGTTGTATTAGAAAGTGAAAAAGTGCCAAAACAAAACATTACAAAGATGGGTTTTTGAGAAGAAAAAATCAAAACCATGAAATTACAAGATATTTTTCACCATTTAAATATCATTTGCATGTCGAGGATAAGAGAAAAGTTGACGTTGAAGTTTGAAGGAGAAAAATTGTAAATTTGGAGGCATATTACCTGTGTAACAGCTGCGCGACGCACAGGAAGGAGCGCACGGCGCACATAGGCCGTGCGGCGCACTGGGCCTCCTGCCACAGTGCATTTTCTCAACGTGCGTGGTGCATCCAGGAGGCGCGGCGCACTGGGTGTGCGCGCGGCGCACAGAGCCTCCAAGCCCAAATTTCATCACTGCTTCCCAATTTTTCAAAACGACTCAACTCTTTTGCTCCAAGTAAGTGTTTGTGCACCCTTGCCATTGATTTTAGCTTGTGTTTGCTGCGATTTGAAGAGGAGGATATAAGAGTTTGGTTGGTGAAACATAACCCTATATTTGTATCAAAATTTGCTCCCTTAGGGTTTCAAATTGAAGCATTAACATTTGACTTTGGTGCTAAACGCTCCCACTCTATTGTTCATTTGTGTTTTCCATCACTGTTATGTTATCATAAGGCCCCTCTCCTATTCCCTCTCTCCCAAAACCAATCATATCCCTTGTTCCCATTTTCCCTATCACTAAACCCTACTAGCCCTCCCCCTTTCATATCACTTATAAATTCCCAATTCCTAAAACAGTCAAGTGACTGTCTCTACGTCCTTAATTCCACTTGACTCAAATATATCTTGTTCTCATCTATCCCTATCTCTAACTCTCCCATATCATTTGCAAAAATTCCCCAATTCCCAACAGTCAAGTGACTGTTATTGCATTAAATTCACTTGGCTAATCCCCACTTTTCCCATTGTTCATATTTCCTCATAGTCCCTCATTTCCTATTTAGCACATTTGGCATTGAAAACGAAGACACTAAGTCCCATCTCTCATTTTCAACACACCAAACATACACCTTGCTTGCAGCACCATGACAAAGAGAGATTCATCATATGAGAAAGAATATGAACAAGACAGTGACTCAACCATAGAGCTAAATGTACCGAGAAGGCCTCATTAAAGTGGCAAGCACGTCAGAGAAGAGCCCACTTCCTTGACTCAGTTGCAGGCCTGCCCGCTTGCAATGGCATGCTTTCAGCAACATTCATGTTTTCAGTATTGTGAGATGATTGCTCAGATTCAGCATCATCAGGAGTTGGTTCGCTTGTTTTTTTTACATTTGCGTGATGGTCATGTAAACCTTGCTAGAGTGAGCTTCACCTTGACACCAGAAACCATTTCTCAGGAAACCGGGATACCGAATATAGGTGAAGAGTGGAATAAGAGACAACAGTTGGATAGAGCATATTATGAACCTTACATCAGGCCTGGCTATTTGAGGCAGCTAAGTAGGGTATTCCCATTCCAGTTTCTGAAGGAGTCATATGCGCCATTGATGAAACTTATCATCAAATGCTTCAGTTGTGAGGGTAGATTCTCACGCCTTTATGCATACCACATTCGACTGTTGATGCATTTCACGAGAGTGAGGATGATGAGAATTCCATACTTCATGTGTCGAAACATAGAGAGGAGGACTATCCTTGTGCAGAAGAAGACTCCAGAGCAGCAAAATAACAACATTTATCATTATGCGCTCATCAAGGTCATTGTATTACATCAGCTTGGATTGCAGGGCATTGCATGGGAGGAGTTCATTGCCCGTGACTTCTTCATAGCCCCTCAGCCTCCTCCAGAGATTGTTCATGATGAGGGTGAGCCTTAACATCAGTTTGAGGGCCCCGAGACAGATCCTATCGGTGTTCCAGTGTTTGTTACCTATCAGAGAGGTACCAAAGCCTTATTTGCAGTAGCACGACGAGTATTATATCCACCTGGGGTGGAAGGGGTCTCGTTAACTTCATCAGCAGCGCGAGTACTATCTCCACTTGGGGTGGAAAGGGCCTCGCCTTCGAAATCAACATAGATACAGGGACAGGATAGAGGCAAGAGGCCTATGTAGGATGAAGGCCCTTCAGGAGGCCAAGACACTGATTTTACACTCATTGATGTTGATTTGAGCTCTCCCTGCTCAAAGCTGAAAGAAATCATCCAAGAGTAGAAAGCTGATATCGACACATTGACAGAGAAATTGCAGAGAGCTCAGTGGGTTATAAATTAATTGGATCAGTGGAATAAACAACTGGCGGATCAGCAGACACTCATAGAGTTGCGGCAAATCCGTGAAGACCGTGAATTGGCCCGGAAAAGACCAGGTGACATGACACCCTTTGAGCGACAGATTTGGCTTGAGAGAGTCAAAATTCATCTTGAGAAACTATTGGCGAAGGCCAATAGGGACAAATACATGCTCAGACATATGAAGAACCACTATTGGGCCCACACGCATGTTTGCAAAGCGAAGATGAAGATCCTGAAGGCGAGGCTGAGGAGAGCATTGAAACGTTGGAAAAGGCCTGATCCACTCCAAATCTTGGCTGAAGCTTCTTTGGCTGAGCATGGCACGTGATGGGGGACCTTCACTTCAAATTTCAGCAAATTTGGAGTAAATTTTGTCATTTTTGAAATCTTGGTCGCAAAACAGATTTTTCCGCCTGACGTGTCGCGCCACTTGGTGCGCGCTTACGTTTGAGAGATCTTATAAAGGAAAAATTGATATTTTTGGGTTTTTTATGATAAATTATGCATGCTCAGGAATGGCTGAGAGACTTCATCAAGTTCTGGGTGGTTTAAATGGTCAAAAACACCTTGAAAATGGCCTTTCTGCCACCTTTTGCACACACAGGAACCAATTTTGGGAGATTGAAGTTTTGGAAGGGAAAATGACATCAAAATCCAAAAAATCCACTTGGGTTGGATAGTAGACAGACAGGGCTTTCCAATGAGCTATGATGAGCACAATTTAGACTTCGTGAAGTGCCTAAAAAATAGGCTCAAAGTGGCGCGACGCATTGAGTTTTTGGGCGTGGCACATAGAGGACTTTTGCCTATTTTTCAACCTTCAGCTCAGAATTCTGCCTCGTTTTGACTAGTTTTACTTTTTGATGTAACTATTGATCTATATTGATGTAATTTGATGACTATGATGTAATTTTGGCTCATATTTACTTGTCCTAGAGGATTCATTCACTAAAAAGTGAAAATTAAATGAATGAAACAGTTTCCTACCATATGGAGGCAAGTTGTTTGATTCCCTAGATTTCAGTTCCTAGTCTAGAATTGGTTGAAACAACTCCTAGGAGGATGAGATCGACCCCTAGAGGCATGGGAAGGGGTTAGAATTATCTATATATTTTATTTTCTGAGACATTTTTAGGGTTGGATACTTGGGAAAAATTTTGCACTTCATTGTACATACACTTCTGCATTTTTGGCAAAGGAAAGACCAGGGTTTTGCAGCACTTGTTGGGATCCTTGTGGCTTTGAGTTTTGATGAAGTTTTTCTCCATGTAATTGTAATTTCATTAGTGTTTTATGTATGTAATTTCCCTCCTCTTTGCTTCTAAATTAAACAAATGAGTAACTAAGGTAGAATTCATTAGTCTGTTGGTGCTCTACCTTAAAATTTTGTTTAGTTTGATATGTTTTCCTCCGTTTGAAGAGGATACTTGCACCCTCTTTCCCTCTTCAGCTTCTCAGCAGTCCTTTCTATCCATTCATTGAATCTAATACATCAAAGCCATTTCCTTCCCTGCCCCAACTTGAACTCTACAAGAATTTGGCCTCATCCCTGAGCCCAAAACTGCCTTTTCCTTTTTCCAACAAAAACCCCTAAAAATCATTCCAAACTCCTTGATTCATATACCTAGCCTTAAATTAGCACTAATTTTAGTCATCTCAAGGCATATTGATACATTTTTCCTGAGATTGACCCGGAGAGAGCCCTCCCTGTTCTGGTAGGGCTAGCTGCCAGACTGAGCGTGGTTTGGTGTTACCCTGAATACCGCCTTCCTTCAGCCTAAGGTGGATTTGGGAAATAACATAGTGGCGAACATACTGGGGAAAAAATGGTTTTCTTATTGGTGTTATTTGTTTTATAAGCTACAGACGGAGCCTAAAGTTATGCTAGGAAGCCTTCGAAACACTCTTTCTTTGCATTAGCGAAGTAGATAAACGCTGCTTCAGTCGATCTCCAGTCTAGCTTGTAAACGTGACACTTGACTTGTAGATTTTCCTGCCCCAGTACATGTATCATGTTCAGATCTGATGGTTGATGGTGGACAACGATCAGACATAAGAAGGATGAAATCATTCACCTGGTGACTGTAACTCAATGTAGAGACTCCACTGGAGGAATAACTCTTTCTCTGAGAAAATGGAAGGATCTTACACAAAGTTCAGATATCCAAAGTGGAATGGTATTCAGGATCTAGTATACTTTCTTGTAAACTACTTCTTTGCTATTCTTGAAGCTGTCCTGAAAGTTTTTTCAGAATTTGTTATATGAGAAAGGTGATCAAAATCTTCACTTGACTTATTCAAAAAGTGTAAATACTGAGTTTCCCTTTGATCCTAGCCTCCTTAATTTTCCCACATCTTATGATAACTCTCTTTAGAGTGATGAGCCTAAAGAAAACAAGACTGATCCCGTAGCTCTTGTATATACTCTTACACCTTATATAGTCCTAGATAGGTATAAACATCTTGTTTTGCCTTCTTTTTTTCACGCTTTCCCTAAAAATTATGACCTATATCTACCAAGATTTGATGGTGAATGTAACAACGTCAACGCTGAGCAACATGTGTAGAATGTTGAGACTTTTCTAGACCTTTTTGAAGTTGATGACGAAGATGTTAGTATTAGGATTTTTGCTCTTTCTTTGCAAGTCAAAGTCAAGAGTTGGTTCAAAGCCCTGCCTGATGCGAGCATCTCAGATTTCCAGCAGTTCGTCGAATTTTTCCTCGACAGGTGGGTGGTCAGACAGAACCTTTTCTTGATTATAGAAAAGTATAACCAGCTGAAAAGACTGCCAGGGGAGACAGTACAATAGTTTTCTGCCAGATTTAACCAAGTTTATTTTTCAATGCCAGCTGATATAAGACCTTCTCCTAGATCTGCTCTCTTGCACTACCCGGGTGCCTTTGATCCAGAAATGGAGTTTCAGTTGAGAGAAAGGAATATTGCAACACTTGTAGAGATACAGAAAACTGCAGTAAATGTAGAAGCTCATTTGCTGATCCGAAGGGCAAGGTTGAAGGAAGAAAAGACGAAAAACATAGATCCGGAGAAATCAACATCTCTAGAGGTAAAGATTGACATGTTGGTAGGTGCAGTAGAAGAGATGATGCAAAAGAACACCACAAGGAATGAGTATAATGTTCAAGCACATGACTTGCTGATTGAAGAAGAACCAATGGCTGATCCAAAACATTTTGTTTCTTATCCCAGTTGTCATAGTGATTATTTTATAGATCATTTTGAAGAAGAGAGAGATGTTGATATGACATGTATGCTTGATGATGTGTTGTATATTGATGATTTGCCTCAGTTTGATCAGTATGATGATGATTATGTTCTCCAAACAAAAGCTAATCTTGCAAAAAAATCAGTAGCTAGTTTGTGGAAGGAGGAAATTCACTTTCAGCAGCTCGAGTACAATGATCAACCGATACATATCAGCTGTGACAATGATGAGGAAAGTGTAGCGAGTTTTGAAGTAAGTGAAGGATCTTTGCATTTTTGTTTTGACTCATTTCAGTTCATTAGAGATAACTTCCATGAAATCAGAAATCAACTGCCAAAAAACCTTAATTTGGACCATCTTGAGCGCAATGAAAACCTTGTTCAAGACTTCTCATATTCAGATTTGCAGTCCTCGAAAGCCATTGATTGTCAAGTTGCAGATGAGGACATGGAAGCTGGCACATATGATTTAATGATACAAGATGACTCCGTACCATTCTGTTTTGAACCATTTCAGTTTTTGAAGGGTAAATTGCATAGTAAATCTTCAAATGAGCAGCCTGTAAGAAATCGACAATCTCTCGGTTTTAATGTGGAGGATGAGATAGATAGCGAAATTGTTGAGCAAGTTGTTGATGAAAAATCTTCCCCTGAAATGACTAATGAAATCATTTTGGATACAAAACCCTCCCTAGCTCTAGATTTGCAGCCACCAAACGAAATTGAAGGTCAGATTACAGATGAAGGTGTGGAAGCTGAAATACATGATTTAATGATGCAAGAGGATTCTGTACCCTTTTGTTTCGAAACATTTCAGTTTATAAAGCAGAATCTTCGTAATATCTCTAAAGAAAAAGATGAACAACCAGTAGGATGTCATATAGTTTCAAAGGATACATTGCAGTAGTCTTCTCAAGTTTTTGATGATCCTATTGCTCATGTGTTGGATGATGTTTACTGTAAAAATTCTTCTTCTTTAGCTAACCATGTGCCGAAAAATAATTTTGATGATAATATTATTCAAAGGTTGCCTTCATTTTCTTTTTTAACATATTTTTCATTACAAAGCCCATGTCAAGATTTGTAGTCATATGAGGAGATTGATGAAGGAGACTTTTGTTCTGTTTGGAATTAGCTCCAGAGTTTGGTTATTCATGAATTTCAGGATCCTTTTGACAACTTTCTGCAATCACCAAAGAAAGACAGCACAGATGTGAGGAAAATCTTAATATCCAGCTATGAAGATTAGCTGGACCAGAGCAGTAATGTGTTAATGGAAATTAATAGCTATGTTTATGAAGATCCTTTCGCAGTTTTCTTGAAGTCACCCAGTCAATTCATGTTTTGCAAGTTTATCAGAATTCAACTTGATTCCGAGATTCCATGGGAGTTGCCTTTCGATTCTTCCCTTTTCCTGCGCATCAGAAAGCATTTGGGAAGAAATCAAATAGCAGCCAGGATGCTTACATGGTTGCATTGGCTATTCCATTTCACTTGATCAGGTGGTGAAAATAAAAATTAGAGTAGGTTTGATGAATAAGCTTAATTATGAGCATCTTTCCAATTTGTCAGTTATGTTTAGTCATGTTTGGTTTTATTATGATTTTTAGGTTTAGTCTTGAGTCAGAGTCAGTCTGCATAATGTCAGTTTTTGTGTTTCGACTCCATAGCCCAATGGATGAAGGCACTGTCTGCTCTCCCAAAGATCTGCTGTTCTTGGCACCTCCAGGGAGCTACCATCCCCATTGGAGCCAATGTTAGAGTCGGTCTTTGCATCCCTCCGTTAGAGATAATTTCTCTTATTGCATTTCATTTTTAGGTGTCCCATTCAGTTCATTCATCTGCATTCCGTTAGGGGGACGCCATCATCTGACGGAAGGGAGTTCTCAGTCATACCCCTCATGCCTTGTACCTGCTGGCTCAGGTCTGTTCATAAAATCTATTTTAAAGTTATTCATAGTCCTGTTTGGTCTCAAAATTGGCAAGGAGTCATTTCAGTCGTTAGGTCTAGGGTTTTGTCAATTTAGTCTTCAAAATGTCAAATAATACCAGCAGATGCATGAGGGAGGTTTTAAAATAAGTTTTCATCGCAAATTTCATCATCTCAATCTTTGATCATGACTTTTCTTCAAAACAGAGTTTTGAAGAAAATCGTCATTTTTTTCTTTGTAATAAATTTCCATGTATATTTTCAAGGTTTTTCAGTTGAATATGTTTAGGCGCAACCCTGGTCATCCTTTTCCGAATTCAACGCCATCCATCCCTGCAAAAAATAACCATGAGTTTCATCATTTCAGCCAGAAAGTCAAAGAGGAAACAAGAAGAACAGAGTTGTATTAGAAAGTGAAAAAGTGCCAAAACAAAACATTACAAAGATGGGTTTTTGAGAAGAAAAAATCAAACCCATGACATTACAAGATATTTTTCACCATTTAAATATCATTTGCATGTCGAGGATAAGAGAAAAGTCAAAGTTGAAGTTTGAAGGAGAAAAACTGTAAATTTGGAGGCAAATTACCTGTGTAACAGCCGCGTGATGCACAGGAAGGAGCACGCGGCGCACTGGGCCTCCTGCCACAGTGCATTTTCTCAATGTCGGCAACACATCTAGGAGGCATGGAAAACTGGGTGTGCACGCGGTGCATAGAGCCTCCAAGCCCAAATTTCATCACTGCTTCCCAATTTTTCAAAACGACTCAACTCTTTTGCTCCAAGTAAGTGTTTGTGCGCCCTTGCCATTGATTTTAGCTTCTGTTTGCTGCGATTTGAAGAGGAGGATATAAGAGTTTGGTTGGTGAAACATAAACCCTATATTTGTATCATAATTTTCTCTCTTAGGGTTTGAAATTGAAGCATTAAAATTTGACTTTGGTGCTAAACGCTCCCACTCTATTGTTCATTTGTGTTTCCCATCACTGTTATGTTATCATAAGGCCCCTCTCCTATTCCCTCTCTCCCAAAACCAATCATATCCCTTGTTCCCATTTTCCCTATCACTAAACCCTACTAGCCCTCCCCCTTTCATATCACTTATAAATTCCCAATTCCTAAAACAGTCAAGTGACTGTCTCTACATCCTTAATTCCACTTGACTCAAATATATCTTGTTCTCATTTATCCCTATCTCTAAAACTACAATTCCCATCACCATCCCTCTCCTATATCATTTGCAAAATTTCCCCAATTCCCAACAGTCAAGTGACTGTTATTGCATTAAATTCACTTGGCTAATCCCCACTTTTCCCACTGTTCATATTTCCTCATAGTCCCTCATTTCCTATTTAGCACATTTGGCATTGAAAACAAAGACACTAAGTCCAATCTCTCATTTTCAACACACCAAACATACACCTTGCTTGCAGCACCATGACAGAGACAGATTCATCATATGAGCAAGAATATGAGCAAGATAGTGACTCAACCATAGAGCTAAATGTACCGAGAAGGCCTCATAAAAGTGGCAAGCACGTCAGAGAAGAGCCCACTTCCTTGACTCAGTTGCAGGCCTGCCCACTTGCAATGGCATGCTTTCAGCAACATTCATGTTTTTAGTATTGTGATATGATTGCTCAGATTCAGCATCATCAGGTGTTGGTTCGCTTGTTTGTTTTACATTTACGTGATGGTCATGTAAACCTTGCTGGAGTGAACTTCACCTTGACACCAGAAACCATTTCTCAGGCAACTGGGATACCGAATATAGGTGAAGAGTGGAATAAGAGACAACAGCTGGATAGAGCATATTATGAACCTTACATTAGGCCTGGCTATTTGAGGCAGCTCAGTAGGGTATTCCCATTCCGGTTTCTGAAGGAGTCATATGCGCCATTGATGAAACTTATCATCAGATACTTCAGTTGCGAGGGTAGATTCTCACACCTTTATGCATACCACATCCGGTTGTTGATGCATTTCATGAGAGTGAGGATGATGAGAATTCCATACTTGATGTGCCGAAACATAGAGAGGATGACTATCCTTGTGCAGAAGAAGACTTCAGAGTAGCAACATAACAGCATTTATCATTATGCGCTCATTAAGATCATTGTAGTACATCAGCTTGGATTGCAGGGCATTGCATGGGAGGAGTTCATTCCCCGTGACTTCTTCATAGCCCCTCAGCCTCCTCCAGAGATTGGTCATGATGAGGGTGAGCCTTCACATCAGTTTGAGGGTCCCAAGACAGAGCCTATCAGTGTTCCAGTGTGTGTTACCTATCAGAAAGGTACCAAAGCCTTATTTGTAGCAGCACGACAAGTACTATCTCCACCTGGGATGGAAGGGGTCTCGTTACCTTCATCACCAGCGCGAGTACTATCTCCACTTGGGGTGGAAAGGGTCTCGCCTTAGACATCAGCACAGATACAGGGATAGGACAGAGGAAAGAGGCCTATGCAGGATGAAGGCCCTTCAGGAGGCCAAGACACTGATTTTACACTCCTTGATGTTGATTTGAGCTCTCCCAGCTCAAAGCTGAAAGAAATCATCCAGGAGCAGAAAGTTGATATCGAAACATTGACCGAGAAATTGTAGAGAGCTCAGTGGGTTATAAATTACTTGGAGCAGTGGAATAAACAACTGGAGGATCAGCAGACACTCATAGAGTTGCGGCAAATCCATGAAGACCGTGAATTGGCCCGGAAAAGACTAGGTGACATGACACCTTTTGAGCGGCAGATTTGGCTTGAGAGAGTCAAAATTCATCTTGAGAAACTATTGGCGAAGGAAAATAGGGACAAATACATGCTCAGACATATGAAGAACCACTATTGGGCCCGCACGCATGTTTGCCATGCGAAGATGAATATCCAGAAAGCGAGGTTGAGGAGAGCACTGAAACGTTAGAAAAGGCCTGATCCACTCCAAATCTTGGCCGAAGCTTCTTTGGCTAAGCATGGCACATGATGGGGGACCTTCACTCCAAATTTTAGCAAATTTGGATTAAATTTTGTCATTTTTGAAATCTTGGTCGCAAAACAGATTTTTCCGCCCGACGCGTCGTGCCACTTGGCGCGCGCTTACGTTTGAGAGATATTCTGGAGGAAAAATTGATATTTTTGGGTTTTTTATGATAAATTATGCATGCTCAGGAATGGCTGAGAGACTTCATCAAGTTCTGGGTGGTTTAAAGGGTCAAAAACACCTTGAAAATGGCCTTTCTGCTACCTTTTGCACACATAGGAACCAGTTTTGGGAGATTGTAGTTTTGGAAAGGAAAATGAAATCCAAATCCAAAAATTCCACTTGGGTTGGATAGTAGACAGACAGGGATTTCCAATGAGCTATCACAAGCTCCGTTTTCACTTCGGTAAGTGCCTCAAAAATAGTCTCAAAGTGACATGACGCATTGCGTTTTTGGGCACGGCGCATAGAAGACTTTTGCCTATTTTTCACCCTTCAGCTCATAATTCCGCCCAGTTTTGACTAGTTTTACTTTTTGATGTAACTATTGATCTATCTTGATGTAATTTGATGACTATGATGTAATTTTGGATCATATTTACTTGTTCTAGAGGATTCATTCACTAAAAAGTGAAAATTAAATGAATGAATCAGTTTCCTACCATATAGAGGAAAGTTGTTTGATTTCCTAGATTTCAGTTCCTAGTTTAGAATTGGCTGAAACAACTCCTAGAAGAATGAGCTCAACCCCTAGAGGCATGGGAAGGGGTTAGAATTGTCTATATATTGTATTTTCTGAGACATTTTTAGGGTTGGATACTTGGGAAAAGTTTGGCACTTCATTGTACATACACTTCTGCATTTTTGGCAAAGGAAAGACCAGGGTTTTGCAGCACTTGTTGGGATCCTTCTGGATCTGAGTTTTGATGATGTTTTTCTCCATGTAATTGTAAGTTCATTAATTTTTTATGTATGTCATTTCCCTCCTCTTTTCTTCTGAATTAAACAAATGAGTAACTAAGGTAGAATTCATTAGTCTGCTGGTGCTCTACCTTAAACTTTTGTTTATTTTTATATGTTTTCCTCCGTTTGAAGAGGATCCTTGCACCCTCTTCCCCTCTTCAGATTCTTAGCAGTCCTTTCTATCCATTCATTGAATCTAAGACATCAAAGCCATTGCCTTCCCTGCCCCAAATTGAACTCTGCAAGAATTTGGCCTCATCCCCGAGCCCAAAACTGCCTTTTCCTTTTTCCAACAAAAACCCCTAAAAATCATTCCAAACTCCTTGATTCATATACCTAGCCTAAAATTAGCACTCATTTCAGTCATCTCAAGGCCTATTGAAACATTTTTCCTAAGATTGACCTAGAGAGATCCCTCTCCTGTTCTGGTAGGGCTAGCTACCAGACAGAGCGTGGTTTGGTGTTACCCTGAATCCTGCCTTCCTTCAACCTAAGGTGGATTTGGGCAATAACATGTCCTGCTAAAACTAAAATAAAAAATACACAATATGAACTAAATCAAAACTTTTTCATGGTTTAAATAGGCCTACATTGAACCTTAAAATGCCCAAAATAACAATTGGTTGAGCAGAATTTGTGATAAGGGTCTCGAACCCTATCTCCCATTGAATACTTAGGATAAAGGACCTTAACCTTTGGCATTGAAATAAATTCAAAAACCCATATATAAAATATATAATAAAATTTTTAGCCACAAAGCTAGCTAACTGGGAGGAGGAGAAGCCATTGCGTGTGATTAGGAGGGCAGTTAGAGATAGCACCAGCGGTTATGGTCTGTCCTGATGGTCATGATTTGACTTATCCACCAAGGCGTTCACATGAAAATTATACCCAACGGTTTCTGTGTTGTAACAACTGTGGATATAACAGCTCAGACGCAGTTTGATTAATTCCTATCACATGATTTTTACATGCGATTAATGCTGCGGTTTACAACTGTTAACATTCTCTGCCGCGATCTATTTCAAACCCATTCACATGGTGTCAATACCTCCAATACAGTTTCCAGATTGTGGTTACGGTTAACTCTGTGGGTTTTAAATATACATTTGATTTTTGGGTTTTAGAATAAATTTTAGGCCTGAAAAGTTTTTTATTCATAGGTTTAATGTTTTAGCACTTAGGTTTTAGAACCATAGGGTTTAATGACATATGTATTTTGTGCTAGGACTTTAACATAGGTCTTGTGCTAGGGTTTTAGGCTTAATTATTAGGTTTTAGATGCATAGTGCTAGGATTAGACCTTAGGATTTATGATTAGGTCTTAGCACTTAGGTGTTAGGTCTAGGAACATTACATCACCATGAACCTTATACATCAAATTAAACCTTTACAAGCCATGAACCTGACTATGATCAATTTTAAGGACGTTTTCTTCGGGTGACACTGATGAAACTGGCAGATTGGAGACTTAACTGGACGTCGATTGTACTTGAAACTTTGTCGATCTGTACTGATCAAGATCCTCCTCGATCATCACTAGTCTTTTTACAAGCAATGAAATGAGCCATTTTAGAAGATATATCCACCACAACATAGATTGAACCATTTTCTCTTTGAGTCTTTGGCAGACCCAAAACAAAATCCATACTAACTGCATCCCATGGCCTATTTGGTATTGGTAATGGTTGGTACAATCCTGTATTTTGACTCCCCCCTTAGCATGCTGACAGATCCTGCACTTCTCAACAAATTTATTAACATTAGTCTGCATATTTGGCCAGTAATAAAAGCATTTACCTAAGAAAAAGTCTTGTCTTGTCCAAAATGTCCAGAAAAGCCTCCACTGTGTTTTTCTTTGATTATGTTTTCCCTCATAGAACATTTAGGAATACAAAATTTGTTATTTTTGAATAGTAAACCTCCTTGGATAAGATAATCCAACCACTGGCTTTTGTTATGAATTGTTGGATTCTTGATAGCTACATAAATATCTTTGAATTCTGCGTCATCTTTATACATATCAACCATTTCTTCAAATCCCACAACACCAAATTTTAATTCTTTCACAATAAAATTTACCCTGCTGAAAGCATCAACAAATTTTTTCAAATTACCACTTGTATGTTTAATTACAAAGTTAAAAATATGTAAAAAATCTACCCACTTGGCATGTTTCTGATTCAATTTTGGCTAATTGTTTATGAACTGTAATGCATGATTGTCAAAATACAATACAAACTCTTTGGGTAACAAATAATGTCTCCATTTTTTTAAAGCTTGCACAATAGCCTAAAATTATTTATCATAAGAGGAATATTTCTTCTTAGCTTCATTTAATCTCTCACTGAAATATGCTATTGGTCTCTATTCCTGACTTAACATTGCTCCAATTGCAACTCCACTAGCATGAGTTTCAACTTGAAAAACTTTTTCAAAATCAGGCAAAGCTAAAATCGGTTTTTCTATAATTTTCTTCTTCAGTAATTTAAAATTTTGATTTTCTGCTTCTGTCCATTTAAATGAATGATTTGTGTCTTTAATTTTTCAATAATCGGTGCACAAATTTGACTAAAACTTCTGATAAATTTTCTATAAAAACATGCAAGACCGTGAAAGCTTCTTACCTCAAATATGTTTCTCGGAGTTGGCCAATTCACAATTGCTTGGATTTTCTCTGGATCCATTTTCAGACCTTCTTTAAAAACTAAAAACCCCAAATAGACTAACTCTTCTTTCATAAAACTGCATTTCTTCAGATTTATTAGCATTTTCTCTTTCTACAAATTTTTCAAAACCAATTTTAGATGTTCTAAATGCTCTTCTTTACTTCGACTGCAAATTAAAATATCATCAAGATAAACAATTACAAACTTGTTTGCATATTATTTCAATACTTCATTCATCAATCTCATGAATGTGCTGGGTGCATTAGTGAGTCCAAAAGGCATCACTAACCACTCATACAATCCACTGTTTTTTTTTAATGTAGTCTTCCATTCATCCCCTTCTCTAATTCTTATTTGATGATAACCACTCTTCAAATCTATCTTAGTAAAATATCTTTATCCACTTAGACAATCCATTAAATCATCCATTCGTGGTAAAGGAAAGCGATACCTGATGGTGATTTTATTTATAGCTCTGGAATCTGTGCACATATGCCATTCTCCTGTTTTCTTTAGACTAAGTATTGTTGGTACAACACATGGACTAAGGCTTTCTCTTACCAATCCTTTATCCATCAATTCCCGCACTTGTCTTCCAACTTCTACATTTTCTTGAGGAGTTAATGTATATGCTACTTTATTTGGAAAAATTGCTCCAGGTATTAGATCAATATGATGACTAATACTCCCGATTGGTGGTAATGCATTTGGCAACTCATCCACAATAATATCAGCAAAATCATACAACAAAGTTTTGATTTCTTCAGATAAATCATTTAAGTTTGTGGAAGTTAAAAATACCTTAGGTTTCCCTATGACAGCGAAATGCATTTCTTCATCCTTTCCAATTTCTTGCAACAACTCTTTCCCACTCATCAGCATAACACTATTTCTTGTTGTTCTGTTGTCAACTTCATTCTTCAATGGTAGCAGTGTGTGTTTTTTTCCATCCTTCTTCAGGGTGTAAGTGTTCCTTCTCCCATCATGTATGGCTTTACAATCAAACTGGCAAGGTCTTCCCAACAATATGTGACATACATCCATTGGCATTACATCACATAATATAATGTCCTTGCAAGTGCCTATCTGGATCTCTACCTAACATTGTTCTGTCACAATAATCTGATGGCCTTTTTGCAACCATGATACCTTATATGTAGTAGGGTGTATTGTCTTTTCTAATCCCAACTTGTCCCATGACCCATGTCCCCATTCACCACATGTATAGCACCGAACTTCTCTTCCTTGGCCTATACCTCTGGGTACAAACCTTCCTCGACCAAAGTCTCCTCTCAGTGGTGGTCTTATACTTGAGCCTCTTGCTTCATTTTGGGAGTGCTGAAATCTAGGTATAAATGATCCTCTACCTCTCACAGAACCCTTACCTTGGTTCTTCTGGTTTTCCTCCTCTATATCTTCTCTTATGCTTTCAAGGTTGTCTGATACGCATCCTCAATTGTCTTTAGATTCAATAAATTGATTTCATCCTGAATATCATACCTCAGACCATTTATATATCTGGCTACTTTCTCCACATCATCCTTTACACGACCAACCCTAATATTCAATTTATAGAATTACTCTGTATATTCTTTCACTGTCATTCCCTTTTGCTTCAAATTTTGCAATTGCTTAAAAAATTTAATTGATAATATTTGGGCATGAATTTACCTTTTAATTTTCTCACCATCTTGTCCCATTGTTTGATTCTAGGAATCCCTTTTCTCTGTTTTGATAGATGTAATTCTTTCCACCAAATAGCTGCATGGCCTTTTAATCTCGTAGTTGTAATATTCACCTTCCTTTTGTATTCAACTTCTTCAAAGTCAAAGTACATATCTAATGAACTGATCTAGTCCATTAATGCCTCTACATTGAGATTCCCTTCAAACATAAGAATATCCACCTTTGGTCTTCTAGTTGCCTTCACCAACATCTTCAACACTTTAGCTGCTTCATTGTCTTGTTCTTCTTCTTCTTCTGCAGACGATTCCTCAGCATGACTAGCGCCTCCTTCATTAGGTGCTCGTCTCTGGGTTGTTTCCATAGCTTCCATCTGTGTTAGAAGATGTCATACCTCTTCCAGCAAAATTTCGTTTGCTGCAGGTTTTCCCCGGCCTATTCCTACACCTCTTCTTGGTGGCATTTTTTAAAACAACACAATCTTCAATCTTCAATCTGAGCTCTGATACCAAATGATGTTGGAGACCTCACAAAATCTCAAAAATATAATACATTCTCATTTCAATATTCTTTATCACCTGAAGCAAACCCCTTTTAATTTTCATAAAAAAACTTTATAAATACTCATTTTCGCCAACATTTATATGTGTTTTAAATTTTCATTCGAAACACATATATATAAAACCCAAATAAACTTCAATTTATCAATTACGGGACCAATAAATAAAATGGTCAACCTTTGACTGTTCTAAAACTTCTTCATTCAAACCTCCTTGAATCTAACGGTCATTGCACTCTATATCCATTCACCATCCGATCTAATGGTGATTGCACTTTAAGTTCACCCGACCTTTAACATTTTGAAGGCATGCGATATAAGTGGTTTTTGACATCCACGTGTCAGTTGCTGGAACTTATCGTGTGGAATCAACAAATACCACTAACAACTCAAAAGTTGTGCAAAACACTGTTCGGGGTTTTTCCAAAACCACTTATTCACTGATTTTCTATGTGGGCTAAGGTTTTGATCATACACGATTTCATTCTTTTCATAAATCAACCACAACAAAATAAAAATGAAATCTCTCAGTAATGAACCGGTAAGATGTTACTGCAATAATTTTGACCCTTTCAAGATATCAATCATAACGAAATGGGCACAACCACTCTCTAAAATGGATCTACGAACTATTCAATGTTAAACAAAATTTCAAACTCAGAAAATGGAACATAGTACCGGTATATATGAAAAAAAATATTTAATTGTCAATAATTTTTCCGATAAAAAAAAGCACAACATTACATAACACACTTCAATCCAATTCTATTAAAATGAAACCATAGGGTCTCACCCTTCTCTGGTCGGATTACATCAATTTTTTTTGCCACTTCTTCTACCCTAAAAAATCCAATATATATTTCTATCGTCTCACTCCCTCGCTTACATTTTTGTTCCCTTTTTTAATGGATTAAATTTATCAATGTAACAACTCAATCTCTATTCTTATCATTCTAATCCCTATTCTAAAGCTTTAACACACACCTACGTTAACACTTATTTCCTATTCTAATCGTAATACAACTATATGATCTATTACAAAATAAATGAAGATTCGAGAGATCCAACCCTCTCGGTAAACTTTGCTTTGTCCTCTTAAGAAATGAAATTTTCTTACATTTAGCCACAACATGTGAAAATCCATTCACATTGCTGGCTAAGTCCGGATGCTCCTGCATTACACGAGAATGAGAGGCAACTCATGAATGGGAAGGGTTGAACTCAAGAGCAAACGAGGAACCAGACTTCGTGGTGAATCAATCACAGAGAAACGGAGCAAAGCAGATGGATTGAGGCATGACAGAGATGCCAAAAGAAACCACACAGAGCTGGAGGGAAAGATGAATGGAGGAGGAAGAAGCATGGGTGGTATATTTAAGAGCCATGGGAGCAGGCCGAGGTAGGGCAAGCCGAATTAATAAGAAGCAGTTAAAGGACGTCGAAAGAAAGCTAGCGGAGGTGGAAAATAAATGAGCCATGCTCCAAAATTTATCGTAGGGTGGGCTACCATGTGTAGGCGTGTGGGGAGGATAGGTGCCCTACCACATTGTGCCCAAGTGGAAAACCTTCTCAACGTCTAACACCTGCATCATGTGAGTTTATCAATCCTTTGTATTTAAAATATTAATTCCTAGGATTTAGTAATCTCTTGTGTTTTTAATATGGATCCATTGGGCTTGTTGATCCTTTAGATTTTTAATATTTATCCCTTGGGTTCACCAATTCCTTTAGTTTATAATATTTAACCCTTGGGTTTATTAGGTATTTTTTGTTTATAATATTATTAATCTTGTGGGTTTATTAATCTCATGAGTTTAAAATATTAAGTCTTAGGGTTTATTAATTTCTCGGGTTTTTTATATTATTTTTTTGGGTTTATTGATTCTTCGGGTTCATTAATCACTTGGGTTTATTAATAACTTGTATTTAAAATATTAATCTGTTGGGTTCAAAATATTAATAATCCCTTAGGTTTATTGATGTTTTGTGTCTATAATATTAATAATTTTGTGGGTTTGTTGATCCATTGGGTTTATAACATTGATCCCTTGAGTTTTCTAATTCTTTGGGTTGGCTATATTAGTCCCTTTGGTTTATTAAATCCCAATAATATTAAATTCTTGTCCTCAAGTTAATAATATTAATAATTCCTTTGTTTTATCATTTAATCCCTTGGATTTATTAATATCTCGAGTTTAAAATATTAATTCCTAGGATTTATTAATCGTTTGGGTTTTTTAGTCCCTTGGGTTTATTAAATATTAGTCCATGGTCCAATGTCACATTATGACAAATAATGTCTCAATATCAAAATAAACCATGGTCAATCATTGTGAATCATCATCAGCCATAATCGATCATCGTCAGCCATAGGCGATCATGGTCTACCATGGTCGAATGTCAAATTATCACATGGATTGTCTCAATATGAATAGAAACCATGGACAAGCATGGTCATCCCTGGTCCAACATCGCATTGTGACAAATATTGTCTCAATGTTTAAATCAAGTATGGTCAACCATGTTTATTTCATGGTTTATGGTATTTATCTAAGGGTTTATATACTTAAGGGTGCTGGAAACATTTTCATTGATGGAAAAGGAGTAGAAAGGAGTAGCACTAGAAATATCATTAAGGCAAAGGAGCAAAGAAGCAGCAAAAATAAGGCAAAGGAGAAAATAAGTAGCAACAATAAGGAAATGAAGCAAATCATGAAATAATGCAATAAGAAAGCATAAAGGAGAGGAAAAGGAGCAACATAGAGGCAAGGAGAAGCATTAGACCATCACCAAAGGAAAAGGAGTAGAGAGGAAAAATTTAGAAACAAAGAAGAAAAGGCAGCAAAGGAAGTTAAGGCAGAAAAGGATCAAAGGCAATAAAACAACAAAGGAATAATCATGAACGTGCTGGGAAAAGTCATGAACATGCAGCAAGCATGATAATCCCAGGTCAGAGTGAATAACAAATAGAAGAAAAAGCTTAGGAGAGATCAGTGCTTTTAAAAACTGCATAAAGCTCAGGAAGGATAGCATAGATGTAGAGTAGCAATGGTCGTAGAAAGCAGAGAAATCGACTAAGGCAGAAAATACTTAGAAGAATTCCAAAGGAGGAACTGGAGGATCGAATCGCATAATTGAATTTTTATTATTAAAAAATAGAGATGTGGACGTGTGTCGGGTGGATGATGAAAGAGCACATCACAAATTAGTAATTTTAGTGTTTATGTGTTAAGGATTGAAGCCCAATCAGATTTGTAAGAAGCAGTGAGGTTGGTTAGATCAGGCACAAATCAACATTGGGGATCATATTGCAAACTCGTGAAGACTTCGTACATCATAGGATTTAGCGGATAGTGTTAATATTTTGCATGGTAAGTTATTTAACCTGCAATGCGAAGTTGATCAGTGAAACAAGTGTGGACCATCCGATCCTTCAAAGACCAACGACGAAGATCGAATCGCACCAGGAGTGATTTCACAAATCACAACTTTTATAGTTTAGTGTTAAGGCGTCGCATGGTAATTAAAGTTGTTTGCGATGAAAAGTTGAGAAGGCACGTGTTGGCAGTGTGCAATATCATAGATCGCAAGGAATAAGGTTTAACCACCAAGTTAAATCATAAAGGTTGGGAAGTGCGATCTCCTGTGATTGGTCACCGTGTTGTGGGACCCTTCAACCAAAGTTAAGCATGTATGCAGAGCCTTTTCTTCATTAAATCGCATCGGAGGAGGAAAATTAGATTACAACGTAAACTCTAAGGAACAAGAAGTGCGAAGTGTGATTTTTGAAGCAGACACGTTGTGGTTCAAAGGTGAATTGTAATATATTTAAGGTCCAAGGTTTAATGTCTTTTCGTTGGTTTTATGTATAAAACCATGGAAGCTGAGGTCGACTCGTGTTACAAAGGAAAGGCCTGAATGCATGAAAAAAGGACTCAGAGCTCGTGCATGATAGTGTTGCGGTAGTGAGTTAAAAGATAATACTAAATGGGAGTAGACTCGGGTAAGACCTGACTTCAAGTGCAGAACAATGTCATGTAGATGCGACTGTGAGTTAAAAAGGAAAGGTTGAACGCAAGAGAGAAGACTCGGGTAAGTAACCCAACACAGAGCAAAGGAGCAGAGAAGAGCATAGAACGCTGCAGGTAAGATATGCAACATGCAGAGGCAGTGTAAAACATAAAGTCATGGGTCAAGTCGGGCTAAGATAGTAATGCTGCAGTACAATTGGAAATATAACTGCAAAAACATAAAAGACAAAGGGATAACAAGAAGAAGAGGAAAAAAACACAAAAAATTTAAGAAGTTGAAAGGGTTGAGTGAAATATTTGATTGTAACTATAAATGTATTAATTATTTTATATTGTTTGTGATGTAAAGGCAAGTCTCCAAGGCAAAGAAAAACTCAAATTTAATACTAAAACAAGTGTATATATTGTTGTAACATCTTGAATATATTGAGTGGGTCGAAGGAAAGATTCATGCATGTTCACTTCATATTCCCATTTATAATGGAAAAAACCATGAAGTGATCTCTATAAATGATTTTATTGTAATATGCATAGAGAGGTTAGAGAGTGGAATAATGAGAGAGAGTAGATAGAGATGTTGTGCAAATCCAGAGCTGATATGAAGCAGAATTGAAGGCTGGAAGGGCAGCATTGAAGAAGGAGGAAAACAGAACTGGTATCCAGGTAAATCAGCATATGATTTTATTGCAGTGTGAGGGAGTTTGTGCTTCCATATCAGGTTGTAGCTTGATAGATGTCTAGTTGTAGCTGGTTGAGGTAGGAGCCTCCCGTGGGTTGTAGCCTACATAAAATATATGGGAGTTGGAGCTTCCTTGCAAGTTGTAGCTTGTAGAATTTGGGGTAGTAACCTCTTGTAGGTTGGAGCCTATAGAAAATAAGTTGTGAGAGGGAGTTGGAGCTTGCCTTTGCATCACAATAATAATAAGATGTGTTTTTCTCCCTTTATGGGTTTCCACTTATATCTGTTGTCTATGTGCTTGATGATTAAGTGTTGATGTGATGTTTTAATATGTTTAATTACTTACTGTCCACACATTATGTTTTTTGATGCATTATGTATTAAGCTTCTTATGAAATAAAGGTGTAAATGAGTCTAATGAAAAGGGTTTAAATGTCCATGAATGTATTAAACTGATTCACCCCCCCCCCCCATCTCAGTTTAACCAAGGGTTCATCAATTGGTATCAGAGCTAGTTCCTTCTGTATCAGTTTAACAACTGGAAGGAGATCCTTGGTCCCCAAAATGGCTAGCCTAGACGGATGCTCAACAAATAAAGCCCCATTGTTTACTGACAAAAACTATTCTTTCTGGAAAATAAGAATGAGGACATACTTAATGTCTCTAGGAATAGAAGTTTGGGTTGTTGTGGAAGAAGCCACAGAGGATACTGACACAGAGAAAGAAGCCAAACAAAATTTGATAGCTAATGCAAAAGCCATGAATGCACTCTTGAGCAATCTGTGTTGGTCAAAATTTATCAAATTAATGCACAGTGAGACTACCAAATATATCTAGGATACATTAGAAAATATCCATGAGGGAGATAAAAAGGTGAGCCAAACGACAAACCTATAGAGCTTGGTTTGAAAATGTAAAAACGAATGAAGATGAAGATGTAGCCAATTTATTATTAAAGGTTGCGGAAGTTGTGAATAACATGAAAGCTCTAGGAGAAACCATTAAGGAATGTGTAATTGTACAAAATATATTGAGATCTTTACCATCCAAGTTTAACCCTAAGGTTTCTGCCATAGAAGAAACTAAAAACTGGGAAACATTAACCTTGAACCAATTGCTTGGAAACTTGACGGCTTATGAGATGAGACTTCCAAAGGGGAAGTAAAATGTGAGGGAGGCAACCTTTAAGGCAGATAAGTGCATAGAAGAGAAGGAAAGTACATGCTCCTACTCTGATGAATAAGAGGCAAAAATTTTCAAAATATTGGAGAAAGGCATAGGTAAATATAAAGGTGAACTTCCATTTAAGTGATTTAACTGTTGAAGAGTGGGGTACTATGCATCTAAATATCCTCATAAAAAAATAGAGAATCAGTGAATAGGGAAAGAGAAAACCAATTTCAGCAATAGGCCAAAAGGGAACAAATTTAATAGAAGAACATTATATTCCCAACAAGACTTTAGTGCATCTGAGAGCTCAGATGAATCCCCCAATGAAGAAGGAACATCAAAATTCATTTTGATGGCCAAGGAAGAGGTTGAGGAAGATCTTCAGGAATTTGAAGAAGAAGGTTAGGTAGATCTTGAGGGGGAGTTAATTATTTCCCTGGAGGAAATATATAGACTTAAACTTAAGAGTAAGAAAAAGAAAGATATTATTCTGAAATATGCAAAGACAGAACCAGATTCAAAATATCTTATTAAATTGAAGATTGAACTAGAAGAATCAAGGAAAATAGTGTACATTCTGAAAAGAGAAATAAAGGAGAAAAATCATGAGCGAGAAAAACTAGAAGAAGAAGTCGTAAGCCCGAGGAAGAAATTAGAAAACGCCCAAATTGAATTAACTATGAATATTTCTCAAATGAAAAGCTCTGGACATTTGGATGAAATTCTAAATGCTCAAATACCTCCTCATATAAAGGCTGGGATAGGCTATGAAGGAGAAACCAACAAATCCAAGGCAAAAGATAACAAGAATATCATTTTTGTAAAAGTTGTAAAGGATAATAAAGGTGAAAAAAGGGAATCCATAGAATTAGAATCCCACAAGGCCATGATATATAATGAAACAAATAGAAACAAGAAATAACCTCAAGTGACAAAGAAAGAAATGAAGAAACAATCAGCTGCAAAAAGATTATACACTCCTAAGGATGAATTGAACAAATTCGGAAGATTTCAAAGGAGGTTCCTTCCCCTTTTGAGAAGCATCACATGCTTTTCCTACCACAAACCTGGACATATTGTGGCATACTATAAGACAAAGCAAATCCAGTCCAACCAGCAAAATATGCAACAAATGAAAATACTACCTTAAACAACTTTCTCTGCCAGAAACAAATACTACTTCCATGGGTATTGTTTTTGTTGTAAAGGGTTCGATATATAAAGAGATTTGAGTATGAAAACTCAAGGGGAATAAAGAACAATGATGGATTCACTCGTGTACACAATCCTTTCAGAAATACAATCAAATGTTTTAGCTGCCATAAAAGTGGGCAAAAGTCAAACAAATGTCCTCTCAAAGACTGTGATCGGTATCCTCAGAAAGGTTATAGAGAAAATAATTGCATGTAGTGGAAAAGGAAGCTAAATAAATGTGATATGGTTCTAATTTCTCAAGATTAGAACAATCAATGGTATGTTGACAGTGGGTGCTCAAAACATATGACTGGAGACTGAAGCAAGTTTGTAACTTTTGATGAAAATAAATCTAGGAATGTAACATTCGGTAATGATAAAGTAGGTAAAATCAAGGGAAAAGGCACAAACATCCTAAATAATGGAAGAGGAGAGGCTCAGGATGTACTATTTATAGAAGGTCTAAAAGCCAATCTGCTAAGTGTTAGTCAAATGTGTGATAAAGGATGTGAGGTCCTTTTTAGAGCCCAAGATTGTGATGTAAGGTCAATCACCACAGGAAAGACCTTGCTCAAAGGTGTTCAAACAAAGAGTAATTTTTATATAGTAGAAGAAGAGAATGAAGCATGCCACATTAGAAAACTTGACGAATCTTGGCTATGGCAAAGAAGATTGGGACATCTAAATTTTGACCACATCATCAAACTAAGAAAAAAGAAAGTTGTCAGAAATTTTCCTACAATAAAGAAGCCACCAAATACCATATGTAAGTCCTGCCAACAGGGAAAACAAACTCACACAATGTTCAATGATAAAGACCAACTATCTACAAGTAACCCTCTTCAGCTTGTACACATGGACCTGTGCGGACCTTTAAGAACAAATGCACCAGGTGGAGAATCGTATTTCATGCTGATAATCGATACTTTTTTTCTAGATTAACATGGGTGGCATTTCTCAGATACAAACCTGAAAAGTTTGAGAAATTTAAGATATTCAAGGCATTGACAGAAAATCAAACTAGATGTAAACTAAAATGCGTCAGATCAGACAAAGGAGGTGAATTCACAGATGATGATTTTGCAGACCTGTGCAATGAATGTGGGATAAAGAAACAATTTGCAGTTGCAAGTCCACGTTAACAAAATGGAGTGGAAGAGAGACAAAACAGGTCAGTGCAACAGATTTCTAGAGCAATGATGCAAGAAATAAACATTCCCCAAACCTACTGGGCAGAAGCAGTACACACAACTGTTCATATTCTCAACAAATCTCATCTCAAACCAAATTGTGACAAGACTCCATATGAATTATGGCATGGGAAACATACATCAATCAAGCACTTTAGAGTATGTGGCAGCAAATCTTTTATAAATAATAATGATGAAAAATTGAGGAAGTATGATGCAAGAGCTGATGAAGGAATATTTACGGGATATGCATCCAAGAGTATGGGATAAAGGTGCTACAATAAAATATTGCATAAAATTGTGGAGAGAATTGATGTGAGATTCGATGAACATCTACCAGATAGAACAAGAAGAAAAAATTGTGCCAATCCTTCATATGATCATGAATATGAGAATCAAGAAAATGAAGAACAGATTAAGACAACCAAAGATACAGAAATAAACTCAAAAGGACCCTCGCGACACACTCAGAAGAACCATCCTGAAGATAAAATCATTGGAGACAAGAGTGCATGAGTCTAAACTAGAAGAAAACTAGCTAAAAAGACTGAGGAAGTGTACCTATCCATGTTGTCATAGATAGAATCGAAGAACTTCAATGAAGCCAACAAAGACAAAATTTGGGTAAATGCCATGAATGAATAATTAGACCAAATTGTGAAGAAACAGACCTAGGAGTTAATGCCAAGACCTGCTCGGAAAAATGTCATTGGCACAAAGTGGATATTCAAGAATAAGATGAGTGAACAAGGTCAGGTAATCAGAAATAAAGCCAGACTTGTATGCAAGGGATACTCTCAGATCGAAGGACTTGACTATGATGAAAATTTTTCCCCTGTAGCAAGAATGGAAGAAATTAGAATGTTTTTGGCCTTTTCATGCTATCATGATTTCAAGGTATATCAAATGGATGTGAAGTCTGCCTTCTTGAATGGAGATCTAGAAGAAGAATTCTACTAGGAACAACCTGAAGGATTTTCCTTAGTAGATAAACACAACTAAGTGTGAATATTAAAGAAAGCCCTATATAGTCTCAAACAAGCACCACGTGCATGGTATTCTAGGCTAGACAAGTACTTTCAAAAACAAGGTTTCAAGAAGGGAGGAGTAGACAACAATTTATATATAAAGGCTGATGAAAATGAGCTCTTAATTGTTGTAGTATATGTAGATGAAATCATGTTTGGCAGAAACAAATATGAGTTAGTAAAAGGATTTGCAAAAGAGATGAAGTCAGAATTTGAGATGTCTATGATTGGAGAGCTTACCTTCTACCTAGGACTTCAAATTCTACAAAAGAATAAAGGCATATTCATTTTACAAGAAAAATACTTAAGATACATCTTAAAAATATTCCAATGGAAAACTGCAAATCTGTGTCAACTCCCATGATCATTTCATGCAAGTTATGTGTCAATGATGGATCTGTAGATGTAGATCAAAGAATTTACAGATCTATGATAGGAAGTCTGCTATACCTAACTGCCTCTACAACATACATTTTGTTGGTAGTAGGACTTGTGGCAAGATATCAAGCAGCACCAAAACAAAATCACTTTGTAGCAATCAAGAGGATATTTAGATACCTGCAAGGAACTGCACATTATGGCCTATGGTATCCAAAAGGCAAAGTATTCACATTGACAACATATACAGATGAAGATTGGGCCAGCTGTGTGGATGATAGGAAAAGCACGAGTGGAAGTGCCTTTTATTTGGGAGAAAGTATGGTTGCACGGTTAAGCAAGAAGCAAACATTTGTCTCTCTATCTACAACAGAAGTGGAATACATAGGAGCAACAACTTGTTGCACACAAGTAATGTGGATGAAACAAACTCTCTAAGACATGAAGGTAAGCATCACTGAACCTATTTCTATCAAATGTGACAATACAAATGAAAAAGTATATAAAAAAATCCAGTACTTCATTCGAAAACCAAGCACATCCCAATAAAGTACCACTTCCTCAGAGAACAAGTAGCAGAGAAAATAGTAAAGATGGAGTATGTACCAACAAAGGAACAAACAACAGACATATTCAAAAAACCTCTTGCTAGAGAACCATTCAAATATATAAGAGAAAAACTCGGGGTAGTGTCTGCAGATGATACTCTCTGATATGATCAGAAAAAGAAAAATAAATGATGATGGAAATAAACCGGCAAAGGTTGTAATATAAGGAACATAAATAGTGCAGTAGACAGGTGGTCATCAGTATTATATAAGAAAGCATCATTCCAGGGGGAGATCAACCCATAAAAGTTGTCACAGAAGAGCTAGAGCTATGGAGTTGGTAAAGATATACAGAGGATCATTATACTCTATGTATTTCTGCAAAGTGTTAATAATGAAACAAAATGTTCTTAATAAGGATGAATAAGAGAAATGGTTATCATGATTATATCATTACATCATTCATCAATTGGTATTTGGAGCAAGCAGCCTACCTTTTAGTGGAATACAAAGTGTTATTAGTAGAGTAGTGTTATGGTACATGTCCTCAAGATCAGAGTATTATGACAGAAGTACATCAAAATTATAACACATATCACATCTATCAAGCAGTAAGGGACATCATTCATGCAATCTCAATAGTTTTCAAAGTGTTCTCCCAACAACTATTATACACCAGCCTAGAGCAGAAAAGTATAAAGTCAGAAGAAGAAGGCCTATACACAACTCATCGAGAAGTAATGCAAGGATAGAAACTACACTGGGAATGTGAAACCCTTTGCCATTGATGTCAAAGGAGGAGGAAAAGCAAGCAGAGGAAGAAAGGCTCTTCTGAAAATCAAGCAGAGGAAAAAAGACACCTCTCAGAATGAAAGGAAGAGGAAGTCTTGGAGGAAGTATTGGAGTGTTGGAGGAAGTGTTGCCATCAATGTCAAAGAGGGAGACTATTGGAAATATTGTCATTGATGGCAAAGGGGCACAAAGGAGCAGCACCAAAACTATCATTAAGGCAAAGAAGGAGAGAAGAAAAAATAATAAGGAAAAGAAGCAGATCAGGAAATAATGCAGTAAGAAAGAATAAAAGAGAGGCAGAGGAGAAATAGAGAGGCAGGGAGTAGCATTAGACCATCACCAAAGGTGAAGGAGTAGAGAGGAGCAACTTTGGAAGTAAAGAAGTAAAGACAATAAAGGAAGTTAAGGCAGAGAAGGAGCAAAGGTAGAAAAACAACAAAGGCAGAATCGTGAACATGTTGGCCAAAGTCATGAGTGCACAACAAGAATGATAATCCCAAGTTGGAGTGAATACCAAACAAAAGAACAAGCTCAGTATAGATCAACGCTTTTAAAAATTGAATAAAGCTCAGGAAGGATAACAGAGATGCAAAGTGGCGGTGGTCCTAGAAAGCAGAGAGATCGACTAAGGCAGAAAAGACTTAGAAGAATTCCAAAGGAAGAACAAGATGGCAAGGATCGAATCACAGAATTGAAGTTTTAATATTAAATGGCAGAGATGTGGACGCGTGTCAGGTGAAGAATTATAGTGCACATCGCAAATCAGAAATTATAATGTTTATGCGTTAAGGATCGAAGACCAATCAGATTTGCAAGCAGCAGTGAGGTTCGTTAGATCAGGCATAGATCAACGGTGGGTATCATCTTGCAAACCCGTGAAGAATTCGCACATCACAAGATTTAGCAGATAGAATTAATATTTCGCACGGTAAGTTATTTAACCTACGATGCGAAGTTGATCAGTGAAACAAGTGTGGACTATCCGACCCCTCAAATTCCAACGGCAAAGATCGAATCACACTGGAAGCAATTTCACAAATTGTAATTTTTAGAGTTTAGCATTAAGGCATCGCATGGTAAGTTAAGTTGTTTGTGATGCAAAGTGGAGAAGGCACGTGTCGGCACTGCACAATATTTCAGATCACAAGGAATAAGGTTTAACCACAAAGTTAAATCATAAAGGTTACAAAGTGTGATCTCCTATGATTGGTCACCATGTTGTGGGACCCTTCAACCAAAGTTAAGCGTGTATGTAGAGCCTTTTCTTCGTTAAATCGCATCGAAGGAGGAAAAGGAGATTATAATGTAAACTCTAAGGAACACAAAGTGCGAAGTGTGATTTTTGAAGTGGACACGATGCGGTTCAAAGGTGAATTCTAACATATTTCAAGTCCAAGGTTTAATGTGTTTGCGTTGGTTTTAAGTAGAAAACTGTGGAAGTGAAGGTCGACTCGAGTTACAAAGGAAAGGCCTGAACGCATGAAAAAAGGACCCAGAGCCTGTGAAGAACAATGTTGTGGGAGTGAGTTCAAAGAAAATATTGAACAGGAGTAGACTTGGGTAAGACCTGACTCTAATTGCAGAACAATGTCATGTAGATGCAGTTTTGAGTTAAAAAGGAAAGGTTGAATGCAAGAGAGAAGGCTCGGGTAAGTAACCTGACACAGAGAAAAGGAGCAGAGAAGAGCATAGAACGTTGTAGGCAAGATATGCAATAGGCAGAGGCAGTGTAAAACATAAAGGCATGGGTCAATTCAGGCTAAGACAGTAATGTTGCAACATAGTTGGAAATATAACTGCAGAAACATAAAAGACAAAGGGACAGCAAGCAGAAGAGGATAAACACACAGAAAATCTAAGAAGCTGAAAGGGCTAAGTGAAATATTTAATTGTAACTGTAAATGTATTAATTAATTTATATTGTTTGTGATGCAAAGGCAAGTATCCAAGGCAAATAAAAACTCCAATTTAATACTGAAACTAGTGTATATATTGTTGTAACATCCTGAATATATTGAGTGAGGAATTGAGTGGGTGGAAGGCAAGAGTCATGCCTGTTCACTTCATATTCCCATATAGAATGCAAATAGCCATGAAGTGATCTCTATAAATTATGTTATTGTAATATGTATAAAGAGGTTAGAGAGTGGAAGAATGAGAGAGAGTAGATAGATATGTTGTGCAGATCCAAAGCTGATATGAAGCAGACCTGATGGCTGGAAGGGCGACATTGAAGAAGAAGAAAAACAGAGCTGATATCCACGTAAATCAGCATATGATTTTATTGCAGTGTGAGGGAGTTGGTGCTTCAATATCAAGTTGTGGCTTGATAGATGTCCAGTTGTAGTTGGTTGAGGTAGGAGCCTCCTATGGGTTGTAGCATGTAAAAAATAGATGGGACTTGGAGCTTCCTTGCAAGTTGTAGCTTGCATAATTTGGGGTAGTAGCCTCCTGTAGGTTGGAGCGTACAGAAAATCAGTTGTGAGAGGGAGTTGGAGCTTGCCTTTACATCAAAACAATAATAAGATGTGGTTTTCTCCCTTTATGGGTTTCCACTTATATCTGTTGTCTATGTGCTTGATGATTAAGTGTTGATGTGATGTCTTAATCTATTTAATTACTTGTTGTCCACGAATTATTTTTGTTGATCCATTATGTATTAAGTTGATTATGAAATGAAGGTGTAAATGAGTTGAAATGAGTGTAAATGAGTTGAATGTCCATGAATGTATTAGACTGATTCCTCCTCCCCCCCCCTCTCTCAGTTTAACTAAGGGTTCATCAAAGGGTTTATAATATTAATCTCTTAGGTTTAATATTATTCCCTTAGGTTTATAAACCCTTGGTTTTTTAGTATTAATACATTGGGTTTACAATTTCCTAGGGTTTTTAATATCAATCCATTGTGTTTATTGATCTATGGCTTCATATTCCAAGGGCATAAATAATTCATATATTTTATAATATTAACCCTTGGGTTTAATATAAATCCATTCTATTTTTAATAATGGTCAACCATGGTCCAACGTCATATCGTGAAAAATATTTTGTCAATATGAAAATCAAACATGGTGAACATCGCATTGCGACAAAGGTTGTCTCAATATGAGAATGGAAGAGGCTCAACTTTGTTTCTTTTTCTCAGTTTATTAATCATATGCATTTTTCATATTATTTTGCTCAGTTTATTGATTTCTTATGTTTCTTAATCATTTGTGTTTATAATATGAATGCCTTAGGTTTATACTATTAATAATTCCTTTCGGTTTATTGATCCCATGTGTTTATAATATTAATAATCCATTGGGTTTATAATAATAATAATCCCTTGATTTTATTAAAACCCAACATTAAGTGTTAAATATTAGTCCTAGGGATTAATATTATTCCCTTATTTTCTAATTTGATTCCTTGGGTTTGTTGATACTTTATGTTTATAGTATTTATCCGTTAGGTTTACTAATTGATTGGATTTATAATGTTAAACTCGCGGGTTTATTAGTTATTTCGGTTTATAATATTAATAATCACATGTGTCTATTAATCCCATGGATTTATTTGATATTTTTAATTTACTTAAAGTAAATATATGAAGGATAATAAGAGTTATACTTTAAGTACAAGGGGTTTTCGTAGTGCATTATATTAGATATCAATTTTTTGGGATTCAACAGTGTTAAGTAAGTCATTCATCTATGACCATTTCCATGAGAGGTAGTCATAACTCACTAATTTCTCATGATTTTTGAATAGTCCACTTAGCACGCATTGCATCGAGTGGTGCTCACAGTGGTGAAGAAATGGGATTGAAAGTATTGAAATGAATCACATAGCGTCAATCATCACTTCCGGGGCTTGCACCCAATAACCAAGACTTCCCGGGAGGTCACCCATCCCAGAACTCCTCTAGCTCAAGCACACTTAACTGTGGATTTTTTCCCCACAATCAAGCCCACTTAGCTTGCTACCCCATTTGCAAAACCTTAGTAAGTATTGTGCCTCATGAACCATTCAAGTAGAGCTCCCTTTACTCTTTGTATTTTAAGTATGAGGGGTTTCCGCACTGCATTATATTAGATATCATTTTTTTGGGATTCAATTGCGTTAAGTAAGTGATTCATCTATGACCATTTCCATGAGAGGTAGCTGTAACTGACTAATTTCTCATGATTTTTCAACAGTCCACTTAGCACTCATTACATCGAGTGATGCTGACAAGAAGCGATTAGAGTTATATTAATAAATATATAAAAATTGGTGATATTGGTAAGAGATATATAATTATTATAAATAATAATAAAATACTATAATATTATTGAAAGCTAATATATTAACCCAAGGGATCAATACCACATATAATTTAAATATCTACTAAAAAGCCAACCACATATAATTTAGGTATTGATTAATTCATTATCAAATATTTTTAGTATAGGATATGGTAAAATATTATTATATTATTCAAAGCTAATATATTTAATATGATTTAAAGCTAATATTAAGGGTTAAATATTAGTCCTAGGGTTTTATATTATTCTCTTAGGTTTATAATGTTTATGGCTGGGTTTATAATATTATCAATCCTTAAATTTTATTAATACATTGGGTTTGTAATATTAATAATCATGTTCCTCTATCATTTTTTTGAGTTTAAAATATTGATTTAGAAGCCTTATCAATCCCTTGTGTTTTTAATATTGATCCTTTAAATTTATAATATTTATCCATTAGATTTAAATGATCATATAAAAAACATTAATGTTATATCAATCAATATATTATTATTAATAAATATACTAGAATTTACCTATGAAATATATTTACATTTATATTAATAAGTATATTATAACTATTTACTAAACAAATTAGATAAGTTGGTCTTTGATAAACAAATTGCAACGCGACATTGTGCAACTGTATTGCAATAGAGGGTTGAAGCGTAAGTACTTTTTTCTGTGTCAGGTTAGTAAACAATTCAAAGAACTCTAACCTTCAATTTTAACGTTCCATGAAGATAATTATTTAAAAACTTTAGGAGTCATTTTTTGGGGTTTATTAAAAAATAAGCTCCAATGTCTTTGGTTTTATTAACAACGATGAACGAAATGCGCACGTCTAAATAATTATATATCATATAACAGCACTTTCGTTTTATATTTCGAATCATGCCCTGCAGTTTTAAAAAAACCAGAGACAGTTATAGTTTTTTTAAGAAAACCAGACACAATTATATTTTAAACGATACGAAGACACTGTGTACGAATGATTGAAATTGCGAGCAATATGGTTACGTTAATCAGATAGAATTTCGATTGAAAATGGCCTAAAAGCCAGCCGAGAATTTCGCAACCATGCGTGTGCGTAAATCTAATATAACATATATAAAGGGATTGTCTGTATATTATATGGAAGAAAAATGAATAGATAAACAAATTTCATAAATCTAATATATAAAGGGATTGTCTGTATATTATATGGAAGAAAAATGAATAGATAAACAAATTTCATAAACTTCTTAAAAGCATATTAAGATCTAACCCACTACCAAGAGCAAGGTTGTCACTTGAAATAAAATTATTCACAATGCCCTTCTCATCACATGTCACATGGCGAATCGTTGATCCTCTTTATTATAGAAAAATAAGATAATAATGAAATTCCTGGACCGAATTGCACCCTATTATTTCCGATGAAGTGAGCGCGCACAACCTAATTTCGCGCGAGTCAAAGTGGAATATACAATATTCACACTTTGAACTAAAACAAAGGAAATGGATATTTTAAACCAGTGCAACGTTAAGCGAGGAATGACATCGCATGCAATTTACCTTAATTGAGAGGTGGGCATGTGAACCCCGGAGGAGGGGTAAGGCCACATTGAACAAAAAGCTCCAGAGCCAGGGGAAGGATGACATTGAGGTTCAGTAGCTTGATGCGGATAGTTGTACAGAAGCACAGCGCTGCCTCCAACTCCAAGACGCCTGCCAACACTGGGCAGCACTGGTTCACAATAGGGTCTCCAATGCCTACGTGGACCAAGCCGCCCAACAAATCAACGCAGGCTCCCAGTTTCAGTGCATCTAAAGGACATGATGAGCTTCCTCCGCCCGATCCGCCACCTGCAGGGCTACTTCCTCCGCCAGATCCACCGCCTGCAGGGCTACTTCCGCCGCCTGGGACGCGAGGAGTTCCTCCGCCCGATCCGCCACCTGCAGGGCTACTTCCGCCGTTTGGGACGCTAGGAGTTCTTCCAGGTGGAGGACAGTCATAGCTAGCGCATCCCATGACAAGAGCAGGCATGGTGGTTGCTGCCCCAATCATGACTATAAAAAGCAATGCCACAGCCTTTGCCATCTTCAGTCAAATACGATGCTTCTTCTTTCCCTTTTGAAACGAATGCGAAATACTATCAAAGAGAAAAGAAAGAAACAACCGAAAAGGCAAAAGGTTGTTGCGAGTTTGAGGTCGCAGGATATGGATTTTATAGCAACTCTGTTAATTTCACTGCACTTTTTTCTTAGTTCAATATTATTACATACTTAGCAGATCATCATTATTGCAAAAGTTCAAGCGCTCCACATGGTGGCGCCGGAAGCGGAAATCGTATCTCCTCGCTGTAATTTTTATAATAATACTTGCACAGTTGCAAACTATTGATTTCCATGTGATCTTAAAACTCGTCCGTGAGCGACAACTTGTAGCTGAGTGACGAAGGAAGATGAGCCACTACTTCTATTCTACTCACTTCGATTCCCACCCAAGAAAACAAAGAAAATCAGAGGCATTCACGTGAAATCTGAATGGCTGAAAATTTTATATAATTCCATATGGACATCAAAGGTCAAATTATAATGAATTAACATTTCAAAGTCTCATGCAAAACGACAGATGCCTGAACATTTACTTAAATAAATAAATTATATAAAGATGAAGGTTAGCCTAGTTCACACTGAAAATCGCAGCGGGTCGATCCATGTATTTGTAGATAGCATGTGCTGACGTCGTTAAAGTCATTCGAATAGAGAAGTTGTAGACAGGGAGCGAAAATAGTATATGCTTAGTTTGAATGGTTGGTCTGTCCAAAGTATTAGACAGTTCCCAGTAGACACATGCATGGTGCTGCCTTGACACATTATGTGGGATTCCATCACACCTGGAAAAGAGATTTCAATAATATAGTCGCCTGGCCATTAGACTGTAACTCCAGCGGAATCTATATCTAACCCTTTAACATATCTAAATTCCCGCATATCGCACTTCGTAAATCCTACCATTTACCCTTCAAAACTAACTTATAAAACTTGCGATCTACGATCTGCGGGCGGTCCCAATTTCATGGCCACATCACCTTCCCCGCCATTGCACTTATTATCAATTACCTTTCATTGTTCACGCTTAAATCTTGCGATCTGCGGTATGCGGGCGGTCCCACCTATGTCGTGCCACGTCACTCCTCCCCGCACTTCACACTTCGCAATAAATAACATTTAACCCCCACTGTGTGCATTATAAAACTTGCATTCTACGACTTGCGGGCACTGTCCCACCTCTGTGCCACGTCACTTACCCTCTCCCTGCACTTTGCAAGTTTTAGATTTTTTTAAAAACTTGCCAGATTATCCACATTGCTAGAAAACGAGTGTTGACATTTCAAATCCCAACGGGGATCCATCATCAGGACATTTCTTGAATTTTAGATTTTAAACTCCCATTTCTTATAACTAAAACTTAAAGTTTGTGATTTGCGATGCATTCCGGTCCCACCTCTGTGCCACATCACTTACCCTATCCCCACGCTTCACAAGTTTTATACTTAAACCCCCACTGCTTATAACTAAAACTTAAAGTTTGAGATTTGCAATGTAGTGTGGTCTCACCTTCCCTCCACATCACTTACCTTCTCCCCGCACTTTGCACATCGCACATTTCAGAGTTTACCTTTACTGCTTCAAGGTAAAGAGTTGTGATTGAGATGCAGTTTGGCCCCATCATAATACTCCACTCACCGCGAATACAACATTCCTTCACTACCATTCCCATTCCATTACTCCCACCATTCCCATTTGTTGGTACACATCCCATTACCTCTAACCCTTCTGCACCTCTCCATCACTTCCACTCCACCCCAATGCATCTGACGGTCCTTTACACATTTCAGACCCCCCGGCCTTACTTTAACTATGCCCGCGGGGGAGGTACGAAATAGGCAATTTCCATTACCACCCACTCCTCCAGGTGACTTCCTCTCATCATTTCATAAACCCCTCTTCGATACTGCTTACCACTTAAGACCCCCTCTGAAATCTGGTTTTTGGTTCACAATTCAAATACAACACAGGCTTCCGCATGGAACATGCATTGGTGGTTTATTCAATTTTCTCAAGAGTTCTTCGCTAATTAACCAGGTGCGCTCAGTATGAGCGGCCTCTTCATAGTGGATTAAGTGGAAATCACCATATTGGGGGAGTGGAGGTTTGCAGGTATGTCATGAGTTACATTACTAATGATCGAGAAGGGCATCACAAGAAGGTTTTTCGAGAAACAAAGGTATGTCTTAAATTACATTTATTTGTTAATTCTCTTTGATCTACATTACTAAAATTTGTTATGTTTATCTCTCTTGAATCTTAAAACATTCTTGTTTGGGGTGATCCATCATCTGATGAATTTACCCACCTTATACATCTCTAATTGTCTGAATAGAAGGAACCCTAAAGGGTTCTCTGGAAACCCTAACCTAGGGTATGTTGATCATTTATGAAACCCTAAAACCTATTTAGGGTTACTAATGAAGAAATTGCTATATTGATTTATATATTGATAATGTCGAGTTTGGGATTCTGATAAGATCATCCAAACTCTAAACTTGTTGGAGTTAAGATGATGTTCAAAATCTCAAAACTTGAAGTTTGATATAATAAGGGTGTGACATTGGACTGAAAAACCCTTATTATGGAAAGTCCTAGGAGTGAAACCATAGGTATATGTTATCTTGATCAAATCCCTAGCCTAGTCTAGGATGATATGTGTCTAATTTATAAATTTTGAATAACATGTGATGTTCTTATAATGGTGATTTACTAGATATGTGTGTTGACCTATTTTTCTAATTTTCCGAAGAATCTAGAGTTTGTAAACAAACCCTAGTCAAAGCTTGAAATATCTAGGATGATGTTTATATTCTCTATTATGTATGTTGATTTTAATCTATATGATGTGTGCTGAGAATTTATAGCTGGTGAATCTAGGGTTTACATCGAATCCTAGTAGAAGTTACATATGATGTGTTCTATGATCTATATTAAACCCTAGTAGAATCTCTTTATGACATATTTTTATAATTGATTTGAAATCTAGAGTTTGCAACTAAATCTAGTGAAAGATGATCATGTCTGAGTTGGGATTAATCTTGATTGACTCTGTTGTATGAAATCTAGCACTTGTATGAATTCTCAGTGGAAAGTCAAACATGTCAATTTTAAAGGCCGTTAAATATCTTGAATGGTTTTAGGGTTTGCTATATGTTGTAGAAAGGTATGTTACACCTTTGAAGAAACATTGAAACCCTATATAGAAAAAAATACATTGTGAAGTAATCTAGGGTTTATGAGAAAAGTCCCTAGAAAAATGTTAAAGAGTACATGTCTCTTGCTTGAAAATGCTTTTGTGATTCTGATATGGTTAACTTGATGCTTCTATATTTTTGGTCGTACTTGTTGTATAAATTTGTGTAGGTACACCATGAAGATGAGAACTTAATAAGTATGATGAAAAGAATGGAAGCCACCAAAGATTCTCCAACAGTGGATAGAAGAAATATCCCTACATTAATAGGGAGCTTGGATAGAAGAACTCTCCCTAATTAAGAGGGAGGGCATAAAAAAGCTTCTGGTTTGAGAATATATTCTGGAAAGATATGTTGCCACATGTGAAGTAGGAAGAGGAATATTTACTTAAATGATTCTATTGATAGTCCTACTAAAGTTAGTTGAAAGGAAACATCGAAACCCCCAAGTATTTTTATACATTTTAAATTATTGATGATTGGGGTTTGTGTTTACACAGGTGAATCTCTCGAAGGAATTTATAACATGTTGGTTACCAATCATTTTGATTGGGAGAGATTGATTATTCTTGTTCTATTGGATCAAGGTGTATTGAGGATTCGTGAGTGAAGCATTTCATGAGACTTTGTGAGTGAAGAAATGCCTGAAAATGTTTTGTTGAGGCTTTTTGAGTGAAGCATTTCCTGAGGCTTTGTGAGTGAAGAATTTCCTAAGGCTTTTTGAGTGAAGCATTGCTTGAAAATTTTGTGTTGAGGCTTTTTGAATGAAGCATTTCCTTGAAAGACATTGGGCCAACACTTTTTGTTGATGTCTAGTTGGGAGGGTGGCACCAGGTGAATGTACAGCTAGTTCTTCCCTAGGATGATGGTTAGTAAGTAAGCTTGATGGTACCTATAGAGGTTGAAAATTTAGTCCATCTTATTCCCACTTTGATAGATTTCCTTGGTCAGGAACCTAGTCCATGGCTTTGCAGTGCCTAAAATGTTGAGTGACTAACGAATAGAGTTCCCTCGCCAAGAAACTAGTCCAAGACATTATGGTTCCTAAAATTATTCATAGATAAAGTGAGATATTCCATTTAATTCTTTTATATATGAATACCTCCCTAGATAAGAGGGAGTGTTGAAGAATGTAACTAGGTTTGGTCTTCATTATTAATGTATTTGTTAAAAGAATTTATTATTAAATGACTTATTAAAGCATGGGTTTCATGCTTGGGTCATATTTAGATTAAGGTCCCAATTATGGACTTCCAGGCTAGTTGTTACAGATTCAAATTGATCTAATTCTTTGGATTTTAAATCATGTAACATTAGGTTGTCAAAAAGGCTTCTCCATCAAGTCATCTTCTTCAAGACCATCATCCTTGGCTTTAGCAAAATATTCTTTATCAAGTAGCCTTCAAATTAAGTGATAAAAGTCCTCAAGTGATATAGAAGTCGACCTCCATCAATCTCCTATAAGTCAGCTTCACTAAAAGTCATGTCGGCCTATTATATGGACGCATATTTTCATCCAACACAGGTCGAATTATTAATATGGGACAACTACTATAAATACCCCACTGATTTTTCATTTTAGGACAAAGAATTTGAGACAAGTCCTTCCCAAGGCATGGATTCGCGAGAAATTATGAGTTGGAACTCTTTTGATGGGTTGATTCCTAGGAGGATACTCGTAGCCAGGGGCATGTTGTAGTTTTGGCCTTTTAGCACGAGCAACGATGGTGGGCTCAAATGATACCATAACCAACAGGTTCGAGGACTTAGGCCGCATTGGGATCCAGGAGAATCCATCGACGACACGATTGGTCAGAGGAATGTTTAGGATCTAGATGAATCTAGAGAGGGAAGGATTGATCGAAGGATTTTTTGGGTCCAGGTATCGAAGGATCCATTCAAGATCATTTAGCATGGATGTATGGAATAACACATTGGGTTGTATGGGATCCTAGTATGAATGCTTCTATTGTGAATAACAATGAATTGCTTAAGGGCAAGCAATCTTTGGGTTGGAGGATTTGTAATATTCCCTTTCTTGATATCATCAAAATGGACAAAATCTGTCCATGGTATTTACAGTGGTATTCTCCCATGGTATCAACCCATGGTATTTGCCTTCGATTTTCAAGGGAAAACATTAAAATTGTTGGAATTTCTGAGAATTCCAGCAGAACAATGGAGAGAGTAATACTCTCCTCTTCAACACAGAGAAATATAAAATTTCTTGACAGGAGACAGAGTTTTCACACTAAAAAAAGACTTCTATTCCTTTCAAAAAAAAAACTATTACAATGTGTTCCTCACACAGAGGGATTTACAAAATGTGACTACTTCAAAAAACACAATGCACAAAAATTCACTGTCTCACAAACAACACACTCTGTCTCTATGAAAATAACACTGCTGTGCATTACAAACAAAAAACATTACAATAGAAAATAGGCTCTCGTGCCTTTTCTTTTATATGCCGCGCATATTAAAAAAGCATTGCTGACTATATAAAACTTTAAACTTAAATCTGTTTTAAAACAAATATCATCGGGGACCCACAATACAAACACGCGTTGTTTATAAATTCTTATCTATAAACTCCATTGGGTCCGCCACTTCAACACAAAACAAACAACAACAAAAAAAACTACGATTCCGATTGACAAATAGGATGCGATGGTGCATAAAACTCTGATGTAATAAAACCATCAGGTCCGTGGTATAACAAAACACATGACCAAAATAAAAAGTTCTGATTGCGATTATAAAATGGACACGATGACCAAATATGAAATCTGGTTCATAAACCAATCGGGTCCGGACTTCAAACACTGTGCGATCGGGCCTCGTACAAAAGAGGTTCTGATTGCGATTGGGAGAAGGATGCGACTGCCCCTTTTAATTTCGCTGCATAAACTGGATCAGGTCCGCCATTGGTTAATGCAATCGGGGGCATAAACAAAATAGTTGCGATTCAAAACTTGCGATTGTTAAATATGATGTTGCGTGGTCTGTGGAACCAGCGGACCTCGGCTTTGGTGGAGGGCGATTGTAATACGATTATGATTGCGATTAACTGATCGCATCGCAATGTTTCAATATTGCAAAACACATTGCGGTGGTACACAATGCGACTTGCGATTACGATTGCGATCACATCGCAATCTTCCATATCAATAAGACATTGCAAGTGAAACTTGCGATTCCGATTGGCAGTGAAGTGGTGGGGACCACTATCACGTGTCTCATTCAAAACTTAAGTCTTTCGCCGTTTAAAAAAAATTTCTTCAATTTTGGTTGTTGAGGGCTTAAAAGCCCGAAAATAATGTCTTAATTAGAACTCTGTTCTTCCATGCTTTGAAACCATGAAAGTCTTCATTCCTCTGCAAAAACGATTATGCCAAATCAAACATTAACTTCATCTCTGCAAGCTCGGTTGCGGCCATAAACAATTAAATTCATCCTTACGGTTCTTCCCATTCTTCTTTGAATGCGCAGTGCTGTGCATGCAAGCTCCTCTGCTGCCCCTGTACTCTTTTTCTTCCTGCTCTCAAGGCATGCAGGTGACTTTAATATTTTCAACACTCCCCCTTAAAGTCAGCTGTTGGGTTATCTGTCATACCCAAGAATTTTCTTAGAAATTCAAAGGTCTTCTGCCCTAATGGCTTTGTTAAAATATCTTCATATTGCTCCTCTGTTCTACAATGTTGTAAAACAATTTCTCCATTGTTCACCAATTCTCTGATGTAGTGATACTTGGCATCAATGTGTTTCGTTCTCTTGTGAAACACTGAATTCTTAGATAATGCAATAGCTGAGCTATTGTCACAAAAAATCACTGTTCCTTTCGTCTGTTCTTGGCACAAACTCCTTAACATCCTCCTCATCCAAATTGCTTGACACGTTGCTGCTGTAGCTGCCACATATTCTGCCTCTACTATAGACAATGCTACAATAGGCTGCTTTTTAGAAGCCCGTGAAATGGCTCCTGAACCCATGTGAAAAACATAACCAGAAGTGCTCTTCCCATCATCTACACTTCCAGCCCAATCACTGTCAGTGTATCCAACTAAATATGAACATTCTGAAGCAGTATATAAAATGCCATACCTTTTGGTTCTTTTAACATATCTCATAATTCTCTTCGCTGCCTGCCAATGTGCATCCTTTGGCTTCTCCATGAATCTAAAAATTAAACTAACAGCATGCATTATGTCCGGCCTAGTTGCAGTCAAATACATGATGCTGCCAACTATGCTCTTGTATAAGCTAGGATCAAAATCCTTGCTGCTGTCCTCTCTGCTGAGTTTTAATCCCATCACTGTGGGAGTGATTGTTGCTTTGCTTTCCTGCATGTTAAATATTTCAAGCACTTCATTAACATATTTTTCTTGTGAGATAAAAATCCCATTTTCATGTTGTTCTACTTCTATTCCTAAGAGGTATCTCAACAAACCCATGTCAGTCATTTCAAATTCTTCTTTCATGACTGTTTTAAAATTTTCAGTAAGGTAATCATCATTACCTGTGAAAACAACATCATCAACATATAAAACTACAATCAAGATTTTACCATCCTTTTCTTTGATGTAGAGGGTGGGTTCTCCCTCACACTTTTCAAATCCATTTTCCAGTAGATAGGAGTCTATTCTACTGTACCACGCTCTTGGCTCTTGCTTCAACCCATAAAGAGCTTTCTTCAACTTGCACACTTTGTGCTCTTGGCCTTTCCTTTCATAGTCGAGAGGTTGTTCAATATAAACCTCTTCCATTAACACTCCATTTAGGAATGCTGACTTCACGTCCATTTGGTAAACTTTCCACTTTTTTTGTGCTGCTATGGAAAACACTGCTCTCACGGTTTCCATTCTAGCAACCGGTGCGAATGTTTCCTCATAATCTATCCCATGCTTCTGCTTATACCCTTTGACATCAAGTCTTGCCTTGTGTGTCTCTATTTTTCCTTCAACATTACTCTTGGTCTTGTAGACCCATTTAACTCCAATGAAATCTTTACCTTTTGGGAGTTCAACCAAATCCCAAGTCTTTTTTCTTTCTATGACATTAATCTCCTCATCCATAGCTTCTATCCATTTCTTATCCTTAATATCTTCTTTGAAATGAACAGGATCGTCAACATGACAATATAAAGAAAACAAATAATTGATACCTTCATTTGTTGCCTCTTGTGCATAAATGTCATTCAAATTTCTGAACTTCTTACCTCTTTCATTTGGTGTACACATTCTAGAGGAAGCACTTGAATTTCCTCCTTGTGGTGTGCTTGGAGAAGCACCTTCATTTCTCCTCAAGGGTGTGCTTTGCTGCTCTTGTGTTGGTGCTGTTGTTTGGGGATGTATTTCAGCCAATTCATCATCATTTTCATCATGAGATAAACAATGTTTAACATTCACTGTTTTCTCTATGCTTCCATCCCAAGCTTCCTCCTCAATAAACTGAACATCTCTGCTCACAATAAACTTCTTGGTGGATGGGTTATATAACCTATAAGCCTTGGATTCATCACTGTATCGAATGAAAATACATTTCTCCCCCTTGCTGTCCAACTTCTTCCTTAGCGGATCTGGAATGTGTGCATAAGCCACACATCAAAAAACCTTCATGTGTGTGACACCTTGCTTTGTGCCACTCCATGCCTCTTCCGACACTTTTTTCATCACTGCTTTTGTAGGGAACCTATTCAAAATGTATGTTGCACAATGTACAGCTTCAGCCCAATAATCATTAGGAAAATGATTTGCCTTTAGCATACTCCTCACCATGTCCATTATGGTTCTATTCTTCCTTTCAACTACTCCATTTTGCTGCGGAGTATATCTTGTTGTAAACTACTTATGAATACAATTTTCTCTACAGAAACATAGAAAATCTTTAGAGATATACTCACCTCCTCTATCAGTCCTTAGGACATTGATGTGAAACCCACTTTGGTTCTCAACAAGTGCTTTGAAATTACAGAACCTTTCAAACACTTCACTTTTGTTTTTCAAAAAGTAAACCCAAGTTTTTCTTGTAAAATCATTTATGAATGTTAACATGTAGTGGTTGCTAGCAAGCGATGGAGTTTGCATCGGTCCACACAAATCTGAGTGGACAATCTCTAAGGGTGCCTTTTCCCTTATGATTTTCCCAAAAGGAAAGCTTTCTCTATGTTGTTTCCCCAAGATACAACCTTCACAAAGGTTGTCCGGCTTCTCTATCGATGGTAAAGCTCTTACCATTCCTTTTCTGTTCAACAAGTTAAGACCTCCAAAGTTGAGATGTCCAAATCTCAAGTTCCACAACCAATTTTCATCTTTTGGTTCACTTTGGAAAGCTTCTTTTTCCACTGCTGCTATCTTTTCTTCATTTTTTAGATCTGCTCTCATTCTAAGAGGGAAAATCATGTTCCTTGTCATCTTCACTTCACCAATACATTGTTTGCTGGGTGGTTTGTCCATGATGGTACAAACATCATCCTCAAAAAATACATTATACCCCTTCTGAACAAGTTGTCCAACAATTAAGAGGTTACACTTCATTCCTGGAATATAATACACATCTGCTATGGATTTCTTTGCATCTTTTCTTGTTAAAACATTTACATTTCCTTTTCCAATAACAGAAACTTCGCTATTAGTTCCTAGTGTGACTTGTGACTTCACACTCTCATCTAGCATAGAAAACATTGCTATGTTTCTTGTCATATGGTTACTGCAACCAGAGTCTAGAAACCATAAATCCTCACTTTTTTCTTCAGCCATATTAGAAGCTAAAAAAAAATTATCTTGGATGATATTTTCTCTAGTGAAATTTGCACTAGTTATACTTCCCATATCATGTTGCTTATTTTTGCGTTCATTAGCATAATGACCATATTTTTTACAATAGTGACATTGGACTTTGGACTTATCATACCTCTTTCCTTGAGCATTATGTTGACCACTTTGCTGGCTGCTACCTTGGCCTTGATGCTGATTTGGATTGCTTCCCCTTCCTTGAGCATTTGCTGGATTGTTCCTTCCACCTCTATTTTGGCTTCTGCCTCTTCCTCGTTTGTTTCCTCTGCCTTGCCCTCTTCCTCTTCCGAAAGACATCTGGGTCTTAAAGGCATGCTCCAGAGATTATTTTTCACTCCTACCCAATCTCCGCTCATGAGTCATCAGTGATGCATGTAGCTCATCCACTGTGAACTTTGTGAGATCCTTAGTCTCCTCTATGGTGGTGGAAATCACATCAAATCTTGAGGGTAGACTCCTCAAGAGTTTTTCCGCAATCCTCTTGTCTTCAAGAGTCTCTACATGAGATCTTATTTGTGTGACCATTCCAATCAAATGAGTGAATAATGAGTCAATAGTATCTGACTCTTTCATGCAGAGAGTTTCAAAGTCTCTCCTCAGCAACTGAAGTTTTGTTGTCTTCACTTTTTCCATGCCTTGATAGGCTGTCTTGAGAGTTTCCCATGCTTCTCTAGATCACTTGGCTGCTGCTATCCTTGGAAACACACTCTCATGCATTTCTTGATACAATAAGAAGAGAGCAATGGAGTCTTTCTTCCTATTGCTTTTCAGCAACTCTTTCTCTGCCTGAGTTAAATCTTCAAACTCTTCTTCATTTGCTGGCTCTTCAAAGCCATCCTCAACAAATTCCCATAAGTCTTGAGAAGCAAATAAAGCTCTCATAGTTATTGACGAGTAGTCATAATTTTTCCCATTAAATAGTGGGAGGTGGATATTTCCCATACCCATACCAGTGTTGGCTCCAGCCATTTTGCACTCTTAACTATGATTCAGAAAACATTTGACTGTGTATTTAAAATAGCTCACTGTTCTGCAACATTAACACAATAAACTGTATAGAGAAATACCTTGAATTCATTTTGGCCGAGTCTTCACACTACTGGAGAGGCTGCTGCAACAAAGAACTCCTTCCTTCAGCTTCTTTGATCTTCAAAGAGCCTGGACTAGCTCTGATACCATGTTGGAATTTCTGAGAATTCCAGAACAACAATGGAGAGAGTAATACTCTCCTCTTCAACACAGAAAAATATAAAATTTCTTGACAGGAGACAGAATTTTCACACTCAAAACAAACTTCTATTCCTTTAAAAAAAAACTATTACAATGTCTTCCTCACACAGAGGGATTTACAAAATGTGATTGCTTCAAAAAACACAGTGCACAAAACTTCACTGTCTCACAAACAAAACACTTTGTCTCTATGAAAATAACATTGTTGTGTTTTTCTTTCACGCACTGTTGTGCATTACAAAAAAAAAAACATTACAATACAAAATAGGCTCTCGGGCCTTTTCTTTTATATGCCGCACATATTAAAAAAGCATCACCGACTATATAAAACTTTAAACTTAAATCTGTTTTAAAACAAATATCATCGGGGACCCATAATACAAATGTTAATTGTTTATAAATTATGATCTATAAACTCCATCGGGTCCGCGACTTCAACACCAAACAAACAACAACAAAAAAAACTCTCATTCTGATTGACAAACCGGATGCGATGGTGCATAAAACTCCGATATAATAAAACCATCGGGTCCGTGTTATAACAAAACACACGACCAAAAGAAAAAGTTTTGATTGCAATTATAAAATGGACGTGATGACCAAATATGAAATCTGGTTCATAAACAAATCGAGTCAGAACTTCAAACACTGTGCGATCGGGCCTCCTACAAAAGAGGTTCCGATTGTGATTGGGAGATGGATGCGATTGCCCCTTTTAATTCCGCTGCATAAACTGGATCGGGTCCGCCATTGGTTAATGCAATCAGGGGCATAAAGAAAACAGTTGTGATTCAAAACTTGCGATTGTTTAATATGATGCCCCGTGGTCTGTGGGACCAGCGGACCTTGGATTTGGTGGAGGGTGATTGTAATACGATTGCGATTGTGATTAACTCATCGCATCACAATGTTTCGATACTGCAAAACACATTGCAGTGGTACATAATGCGACTTGCGATTTCGATTGCGATCGCATCGCAATCTTCCATTTCAACAAGACACTGTAAGTGAAACTTGCGATTCCGATTGGGAGTGAAGTGGTGGGGACCACTATCACGTGTCTCATTCAAAACTTAAGTCTTTCATCGTTTAAACAAATTTTCTTCAATTTTGGTTGTTGAGGGCTTAAAAGCCTGAAAAGACTGTCTTAATTAGAACTTTGTTTTTTCGTGCTTTGAAACCACGAAAGTCTTCATTCCTCTGCAAGAATGATTACGCCCAATCAAACATTAACTTCATCTCTGCAAACTTAGCTGCAGTCATAAACAATTAAATTCATCCTTACGGTTCTTCCCATTCTTTTTTGAATGCGCGGTGCTGTGCACACAAGCTCCTCTGCTGCCCCTATACTCTTTTTCTTCCTGCTCTCAAGGCACGCAGATGACTTTAATATTTTCAACAAAAATAAGGTCTCTAGAGACTCCATCGAGCCTATAAAAGGGCACATAAGCTAGGAATTGGGAATCATTTTGAGTTATCTATCCTATTGTGTTTTCTTGAGAACTTGGCATGGCTAGTTTCAATTTTGATCACGGGATGAAAACCATAAGGTGACTTTATTTGGTGAATCCATCTAGGGTCCACGTTTGGGCTTCAGTGTCTTAGATTAGTCTTTAACGAGGAGTCATGCATCCCATCTGCGGGAACTCTAGTTTTATTTTATTGCCATGTATTTTATTTTCTTCTAATAATATAAATAAAAGGTTACATTTCCATATCTCATTGTGTTCGGTGTTTGATTACAGTTATTTTTAACTAGAACACCTAAAGTGTGTCAGATGTGTGGATTATTTCTTGTTCGGGATATTACAACCTTCTTAAATATTTTTCACATTTAACCTCCTCATTAACATAACGTCTATTTTTCCTTTATGACTTGTATATCTCGCCTGTATATCTTTCAACACAAGATATTTCATGTTTTTGTCCTGAAGATGACACCTATTTATATTCAACATCGGATCAAATTTCATGTAAGATGAGCCACACTTAATTGATTCCAGAAGGTTACAATGAAAATTTTAATGTGAATAATTTGGTAATGCTTCATAACTATTATTTTATTTATTTTATACACAAATTTTTATTGTTAAAATAGCTGTTAAATGAAGTAGCGATTATATTTTACTTCTATTTATTGATGTACTCATAAAAACATAAATAATGGTGGGTAGCAACTCTAACTATGTTTAAATGCATATGAATCTCACATATTTTGAAAGAAAAGCTTGCTTGAATTATGGTAGGCATACCAAATATTTTTTTTTACATGAGTATATATTTAGTTGTTTATATTAATAGTGTGATATAAAGAATTCTCATATGGAATTCTAACCTTGATATAGATGTATATAATCTTTGAACACATTTTTTATTGAGTAGACATTAAAATAACTAGATCAAGTTAACATAATATTACATTCCATAAATTTATACAACATAGTTGTCATACTCTGTTGTAGAGTAGTCCTTTTTTTTAAATTTACGAGTTCTGTAGTTAATTCTCACCTTTTTTTTTCATGGTTCCTTTAATATTCAAATTTGTTATTAACCCCAACTCTATTATTCTAAACTATAGAACTCTATTTTTGGTGTAATTAACTAGTACCAGGGGAGAATTATATTTTTGACTTAATTAACTAATACCTTGAAAGAATTGTTTTTCTATTATTTATAGGAGTCCAAAAAAACACTTGGTGCACATAACATTCTCCCTATAAAATTACTATTTAATTAACTCAACAAGCTAATACAAATGAATTTGAATTCATATTATTTTCTCACTATTAAATATTGTGTTTGTAGGATATCATTTTCTCACAATTAAATATTGTGTTTGTACTCAAAACCCTACATGATAAAATCTTACGTGATATTTCACCAATAGTTTCACTTCTTCGGAGTAACTTAATCACCAATAGTTTCACTTCTTCGGAGTAACTTAAAAAGGATGCTGAATCTACAGCTGTTCCGAATCTACACCTCTTCTTTAAGATGTATATTGTACCTAGTCCTAATTAAAATAAGGAAAAACAAACCAAAAAAATGACCACCAAAACGAAAGAGAAAGAGATCAAGGGAACAAAAAATATCAAAATTGCAGTCGACCGGAAGAAGCCACAAACCAAGGTCAAAGAAATAATTCCTACGTTAAACCTTGCTCTATTTGTGGTGTCTATGGGTTTTATACCCATGAATAGTGTTTGTGATATGCTTGCAAATATAGCTGTGCTTGTTTTGTAATGTGATAAGCATCTTCCCTTTTCCACTTGAAGAGTCAACTGCATGAGTATGTTTAATAATGGAGGTTTCACTCGAAACAAAATATAAATCTATTAGAGGGTTAGATATGGATTTTGCAAGAGTTACTGTCGAATGGTCCGGTAACTATCTTATAGCAACCTCTAATTTTGAATCATCAAGCATGTTGCTTCTCTGAACTTTCTGATACTATGTATACCTCGACTATACATGTCTCCAGCCTGGTCGGTCAAGAGCTTGCCAGGTAGATAAGTTGCAGCTTTTCAAAGTAATCATTTACGAACTTGACGTAGCTGTCTTCTCATGTGGTAATGCTTCGCAAGTGGTGTATTCAAATGGTCTTAAAAACGTGGTACACACCATCTGCAAATCCATGGATACAGCGAGCATCGATTTTTAATGTTAAGAAAGTTCTTTTCCCTGCAACGCCGAAATACTAGGGTTTATTTTATTATATTTATTGATGAAATGCTCAGGAAGCTTTCGTATTGCATGACACTTTCGAATGTTTAATCCATTATAATTTATAATTCGATCTTATAAAATCTCAACAGTGTGGTTTCCACGTGAGTGTCTCTTATTTTATTCACTTTCTGGTGTCCGCTAAGATAGGAAGAGCTTTCTGGAATACAGCTACAACTTGCAAGAAGGGTGGGAATCAAAGCGGGGCAGAATAGAAGCACTTCCCATCTTTCTTCTTCACTCACGTCCATTTTGTCGCTTGCGGATTATTTTTACATTCACATGGAAAGTGCGTGGTTTGCAGCATTATTATAAACAAGTACAGCTAGGAAGAACCTTGATTTCCACGGCCAGTGCCATGTGGTATGCTTGTCCTTTTGCAATAATTAAGATATGATATCATAATAATAATCAATAAAGAAAATGATGCAGTAAAATTGAAGCAGTTGCTATAAATTCCATCTCCTGCGAGCTCAAACATGCAACTCCATTTTTCATTCTCGGTTGTTTCTTTCTTCTCTCTGGTTGAATTTATTATTCATTCCCAAAAGGGAAGAAGAGGCAATATCGAATTTGATTGAAGATGGCGAAGGCGGTAGCAATGCTTTTTATGGTTATGATTGGTACAGCAACCACCATGCCCGCTTTTGTCATGGGATGCGGTAGCTATCATTGTCCTCCTGGTGGAGGAACTCCTAGTGTCCCTATAGGTGGCGGCTCGGGCGGAGGAAGCTCTTCATGTCCCTTAGATGCAGTGAAACTGGGAGCCTGCGTTGATTTGTTGGGGGGCTTGGTGCACGTGGGCATTGGAGACCCTGTTGTGAACCAGTGCTGCCCATTGATACAAGGCGTTGCGGCGTTGGAGGCAGCCCTCTGCTTATGTACAACTATCCGCGCCAAACTACTGAACCTCAATGTCATCCTACCACTGGCTTTGGAACTTTTTGTTCAATGCGGCGTTACTCCTCCTCCGGGGTTCACATGCCCACCTCTCAATTAGGAAAGTAAATTGCATGCCAAGTCATTCCTCACTCTAACGTTTCATTGACTTGAAATTTCCATTTCCTTTGTCTTAGTTTTGAGGGTATGAATATCATATATTCTACTTTGACTCGCCCACGCTTCGCCGAGTTCTTGCTAAATAACATTGTGCACTTCCGTCCTGAATTCTATTGTTATCGTTTTTATTGTAATAAAGAGATCAATGATTCATTTGGTCAACTGTGATGAGAAGGGCATTGTATATCTATATCTGTAGTGACAACCCTCCTTTTGCTTGGTAGTTGGATTATAATATCTTTTTGAAATCTTTTTATCTATTCATTTTGCTTTCATAGAATATATCCGACCATCCGTGTATATATGTCATATTAGAGCCTATGGTTGTGGGATACCCTTTGTTTTGTAGGTCATGATCAGTCGCAATTTCAGACTAAAATATCTGATTAACTTAACCAGATTCTTAGCATTTTCAATCATTCCTACATAGGCTATCCATAATTTCTTATGGTTTAAAATTAGTGTCTATTTGTTTCAAGAAACTCCATAGCATCCTTTAAAACATAAACGATTAATAAAACTGAGGTGCTCTAACATTTAACATATAATTAAGACATGAGAATATCCTCGATCATAACAGTGACCCATGTTAGTGAGCCAAAGACATTACAGCAATTTTTTTCATAAACCCAAAAAATGCCACTTAATTTTTTCAATGGCCAATCTTTTATTGGCATATGCATTGATAAGTATATGATCAATGTATACCACCCTTCGTGACAACTTAAATATGATCTTGGAAAGCCACTACAAAACATATATTAATATCTTACAGGTATAAATAACCATATTTTATCAATATAGTTGATATATTTATGATAGAACTATATTTAAATGTAGTTGATATATCTTGAAAGATATATATAAAATACATCTACAATTATATTTACCAATGTGGTTAATTTACATGGATAAATTTATATTCATCACCCATCATATTAATAATTATTGGGCGTATTTTGTCAAAGACTATTTTTGATGATCAATAACTATATAAATAATAATAACCATATTATATTATTTTATATTTATAATAATAACCATATTATTTTATTTTATATTTATGTAGTTATAATTATTATATTAACATTATTTTGTACATTAATATAATATTAGTTATTACATAAAATTTTGGTAATATGTTAATAGTTATATTTAAAACTAAAATATAATTCACATATAACATAATAATAATATTTAGTTATTATTTATAATAATTTTTTATCTCTCATAAATATAGTAAATAATTATAATATACTTATTAATATAAATGTAAATATATTTCATATTTAAATTCTAATATATTTATTAATAATAATACATTTATTGATATAACATTAATATCTTTTATATGATCATTTAAATCTAATGGATAAATATTATAAATTTAAAGGATCAATATTGAAAACACAAGGGATTGATAAGGCCTACAAATCAATATTAAACCCAAAAAGATGATAGACCAACATGATTATTAATGTTACAAACCCAATGTCTTAATAAAATTTAAGGATTGATAATATTATAAATAGAGCAATAAACATTATAAACCTAAGAGATTAATATTAAACCCTAGGACTAATATTTAACCCTTAATATTAGCTTTCAATAATATAATAGTATTTTACCATATCCTATACTAAAAATATTTGATAATGAATTGAAGTATGAATAATAATCAATACTTAAATTATATGTGGTTGGATTTTTACTAGATATTTAGAGTATATGTGGTATTGATCCCTTGGGTTAATATATTAGCTTTCAATAATATTATAGTATTTTATTATTATTTATAATAATTATATATCTCTTACCAATATCACTAATTTTTATATATTCATTAATATAACTCTGATCGCTTCTTCACCCCCGTGAGCATCACTCGATGTAATGAGTGCTAAGTGGACTATTGAAAAATCATGAGAAATTAGTCAGTTACGACTACCTCTCATGGAAATGGTCATAGATGAATAACTTACTTAACACAATTGAATCCCAAAAAAATGATATCTAATATAATGCACTGCGGAAAACCCTCATACTTAAAATACAAAGAGTAAAGAGAGCTCTACTTGAATGGTTCATGAGGCACAATACTTGCTAAGTTTTTGCAAGTAGGGTAGCAGGCTAAGCGGGCTTGATTGTGGGGAAAAAATCCACAGTTAAGTGCACTTGAACCACAGGAGTTCTGGGATGGGTGACCTCCCTGGAAGTCCTGGTTACCGGGTGCAAGCCCAGAAGTGATGATTGATGCTATGTGATTCATTTCACTACTTTCAATCCCACTTCGTCAACGCTATGAGCATCACCAGATGCAATGAGTGCTAAGTGGACTATTCAAAAACCATGATAAATTAGTCAGTTAAGACTACCTCTCATGACCTCCCGAGAAGTCCTGGTTATCGGGTGCAATCCCTAGAAGTGACGATTGAAACTATGTGATTCATTTCACTACTTTCAATCCCACTTCTTCAACGCTATGAGCATCACCCAATGTAATGAGTGCTAAGTGGACTATTCAAAAATCATGAGAAATTAGTCAGTTACGACTACCCCTCATGACCTCTCAGTGTTTATCGGCTGCAAGCCCCAAAAGTGATGATTGATGCTATGTGATTCATTTCACTACTTTCAATCTCACTTCTTCAATGCAATGAGTGCTAAGTGGACTATTCAAAAATCATGAGAAATTACTCAGTTACGACTACCTCTCATGGAAATGGTCATAGATGAATGACTTAACACAGTTGAATCCCAAAAAAATGATATCTAATATAATGCACTACGGAAACCCCTCATACTTAAAATATAACTCTTATTATCCTTCATATATTTACTCTAAGTAAATTAAAAATATCAACTAAATCCATGGGATTAATAGACAAATGTGATTATTAATATTATAAACCGAAATGAGTAATAAACCCGCGAGTTTAACATTATAAATCCAATCAATTAGTAAACCCAACAGATAAATACTATAAACATAAAGGATCAACAAACCCAAGGAATCAAATTAGTAAATAAGGGATTAATATTAAACCCTAGGACTAATATTTAACACTTAATATTGGGTTTTAATAAAAGCAAGGCATTATTATTATTATAAACCAAATGGATTATTAACATTATAAACACATGGGATCAATAAACCCAAAGGCATTATTAATATTATAAACCTAAGGCATTAATATTATAAACACAAATGATTAATAAACATAAGAAATAAATAAACTGAGAAAAATAATATTAAAAATGCATATGATTAATAAATGATTAATAAACTGAGAAAAATAAACATAGTTGATCCTCGTCCATTCTCATATTGAGATAACCTTTGTCGCAATGCGATGTTCACCATGTTTGATTTTCATATTGACAAAATATTTTTCACGATATGACGTTGGACCATGGTTGACCATTATTAAAAATAGAATGCATTTATAACAAACCCAAGGGTTAATATTATAAAATATATGAATTATTTATACCCTTGGAATATGAAGCCGTAGATCAATAAACCCAATGAATTGAAATTAAAAACCCTAGGAAATTGTAAACCCAATGGATTAATACTAAAAATCCAAGGGCTTATAAACCTAAGGGAATATTATTAAACCTAGGAGATTAATATTATAAACCCTTTGATGAACCCTTAGTTAAACTGAGAGGGAGGGGGAAGGCGGGGGGGGGGCGCAATTTAATACATTCATGGACATTTAAACCCTTTCCATTCAACTCATTTACACCTTCATTTCATAAGTAGCTTTAATGGATCAAAAAACATAATGTGTGGACAACAAGTAATTAAACAGATTAAGAAATCGCATCCACTTAATCATCAAGCACATAGACAACAGATATAAGTGGAAACCCATAAAGGGAGAACACCACATCTTATTGTTGTTGTGATGCAAAGGCAAGCTCCGACTCCCTCTCACAACTGATTTTTTGTAGGCTCCAACCTACAGGAGGCTACTATCCCAAATTCTGCAAGCTACAACTTGCAAGGAAGCTCCAACTCCCATCTATTTTCTACATGCTACAACCCATAGGAGGCTCCTACCTCAACCAGCTACAACTCGACATATATCAAGCTACAACTTGAAATCGAAGCACCAAATCCCTCACACTACAGTAAAATCATACACTGATTTACGTGGATATCAACTCTGTTTTTCTCCTTCTTCAATGTTGCTCTTCCAGCCATCAGGTTTGCTTCATATCAGCTCTCAATCTGCACAACATATCTATATGCTCTCTCTCATTCTTCCACTCTCTAACCTCTCTATGCATATTACAATAACATCATTTATAGAGATAACTTCATGGTTGTTTGCATTATATATGGGAATATGAAATGAACAGGCATGACTCTTACCTTCCACCCACTCAATTCCTCACTCAGTATATTCAGGATGTTACAACAATATATACACTCGTTTGAGTATTAAATTGGAGTTTTTATTTGCCTTGGATACTTTCCTTTGCATCACAAACAATATAAATTAATTAATACATTTATAGTTACAATTAAATATTTCACTCAGCCCTTTCAGCTTCTTATATTTTCTGTGTGTTTGTCCTCTTTTGCTTGCTGTCCCTTTGTCTTTTATGTTTCTGAAGTTATATTTCCAACTATGCTGCAATATTACTATCTTAGCCTGAATTGACCCATGCGTTTATGTTTTACACTGCCTCTGCCTATTAGATATCTTACCTGCAGCATTCTATGCTCTTCTATGCTCCTTTGCTCTGTGTCGGGTTACTTACTCGAGTATTCTCTCTTGCATTCAACCTTTCCTTTTTAACTCACAGTCGCATCTACATGACATTTTTCTGCACTTAGAGTCGGGTCTTACCCAAGTCTACTCCCATTCAATATTTTCTTTGAACTCACTACCACAACATTGTTCTTCATGGGCTCTGGGTCCTTTTTTCATGCATTTAGGCCTTTCCTTTGTAACCCAAGTCCACCTCCGCTTCCATGGTTTTATACATAAAACCAACGCAAAAACATTAAATCTTGGACCTGAAATATATTAGAATTCACCTTTGAACCGCATCGCGTCGACTTCGAAAATCACACTTCGTACTTTGTGTTCCTTAGAGTTTACATTGTAATATCCTTTTCCTCCTCCGATGCGATTTAACGAAGAAAAGGCTCTACATACACTCTTAACTTTGGTTGAAGTGTCCCACAACACGGTGACCAATAACAGGTGATCACACTTCGCAAAATTTATGATTTAACTTGATAGTTAAACCTTATTCCTTGTGATCTGCGATATTGTGTAGTGCCGACACGTGCCTTCTCCACTTCGCATCACAAAAAACTTAACTTACCATGCGACGCCTTAATGCTAAACTCTAAAAGTTATGATTTTCGAAATCGCTTCTGGTGTGATTCGATCTCCACCATTGGACTTTGAAGGATTGCACGGTCCACACTTGTTTCACTGATAAACTTCACATCGCAGGTTAAATAACTTACCATGTGAAATATTAACGTTATCCGCTAAATCCTGCGATGTTCGAAGTCTTCACGGGTTTGCGAGATGATCCCCACCATTGATCTGTGCATGATCTAATGAACCTCACCGCTGCTTGCAAATCCGATTGGTTTTCAATCCTTAACACAAAAACACTATAACTTCCGATTTGTGATATCCGCTTTCATTCTTCGCCCGACACACATCCACATCTCTACCATTTATATTAAAACTTCAATTCTGCGATTCGATCCTCGTCGTTCGATTCCTCCTTTGGAATTCTTCTAAGTCTTTTCTGCCCTATTCGATCTCTTTGCTTTCTAGGACCACCGCTACTCTACATCTCCACTATCCTTCCTCAGCTTTATTCAGTTTTTAAAAGCATCGATCTATCCTGAGCTTGTTCTTATGTTTTTTATTCACTTCGACTTGGGAGTATCATGCTTGCTGCACGTTCATGACTTTACCCAACACTTTCATGATTCTTCCTTTGCTCCTTCTCTACCTTAAGTTCCTGTGTTGTCTTTGTTTCTTTACTTCTAAAGTTGCTCCTATCTACTTATTTTCCTTTGGTGATGTTCTAATGCTTCTCCTTGCCTTTCTTCTGCTCCTTTGCCTCTCTTTTATGCTTTTTACTGCATTATTGCCTGATCTGCTTCTTTTCCTTATTTCTGTTGCTTCTCTTCTCCTTTTCCTTCATGATAGTTTTGGTGTTGCTCCTTTGTGCTCCTTTTCCATCAATGATGATATTTCCAATAGTCTCCCCCTTTGGCATTGATGGCAACACCTCCTCCAACACTCCAATACTTCCTCCAAGACTTCCTCTCCCTTTCATTCTGAGAGGTGACTTTCTTCCTCTACTTTCTTTTCAGAAGAGATTTTCTTCCTCTGCTTGATTTTCCTCGCCTTTGAAATCAATGGCAAAGGGTTGCATATTTCCTAGTGTAGTTTCTATCCTTGCATTACTTCTCTATGAGTTGTGTATAAGCCTTCTTCTTATGACTTTATACTTTGTTGCTCCAGGCTGGTGTATAATATTTCTTGGGAGAACACTTTGAAAACTTTTGAGATTGCATGAATGATGTCCCTTACTGCCTGATAGACGTGATATGTGCTAGAATTTTGATGTACTTCTGTCATAATACTCCAATCTTGAGGAGCTTTACCATACCACTGCTCTACTAATAACACTTTGTATTCTACTAAAAGGCAGGCTGCTTGCCCCAAATACCAATTGATGAATGATGTAATGATATAATAATGATAACCATTTCTCTTATTCATCCTTATTAAGAACATTTTATTTCATGATTAACACTTTGCAGAAAGACATACAGTGTAATGATCCTCTATATATCTTTACCAGCTTTGTAGCTCTAGCTCTTTTGTGAAAACTTTTATGGGATGATATCCCCCTAGAATGATGCTTTCTTGTCTGATATTGATTACCACCTATCTACTGCACTATTTATGTTCCTTATATTGCAGCCTTTGCCGGTGTATTTCCATCGTCATTTCTTTTTCTTTTTCTGATCATATCAGAGAGTATCATCTGCAGACACTACCCCTAGTTTGTCACTTATATATTCGAATGGTTCTCTAGCAAGAGGTTTTGTGAATATGTATATTGTTTGTTCCTTTTTCGGTACGTACTCCATCTTTACTATTTTCTCTGCTACTTGTTCTCTAAGGAAGTGGTACTTTATTCAGATGTGCTTGGTTTTTGAATGAAGTACTGGATTTTTTTATATACTTTTGCACCTGTCATGGGATGCAGTAGCTTGCATGTTGTTATGGGATGCGGTAGCTATCATTGTCCTCCTAGTGGAGGAACTCCTAGTGTCCCAAGCGCTAGAGGTAGCCCTATAGGTGGTGGATCAGGCGGAGGAAGCTCTTCATGTCCCTTAGATGCAGTGAAACTGGGAGCCTGTGTTGATTTGTTGGGGGGCTTGGTGCACGTGGCCATTGGAGACCCTGTTGTGAACCAGTGCCACCCATTGATACAAGGCGTTGCGGCATTGGAGGCAGCCCTCTGCTTATGTACAACCATCCGCGCCAAACTACTGAACCTCAATGTCATCCTACCACTGGCTTTGGAACTTTTTGTTCAATGCAGCGTTAATCCTCCTCTGGGGTTCACATGCCGACCTCTCAATTAGGAAAGTAAATTGCATGAAAATTTAGTCCTCACTCTAACATTTCATTGGCTTAAAATATCCATTTCCTTTATCTTAGTTTTGAGGGTATGAATATCATATATTCTACTTTGACTCGCCCACGCTTCACCGAGTTCGTGCTAAATAGCATTGTGCACTTCGGTCGTAAATTATGTTATTATCATTTTTATTGTAATAAAGAGATCAATGATTCATTTGGTTAATTGTGATGAGAAGGGCATTGTATATCTATATCTGTAGTGATAACCCTTCTTTTGCTTGTTATTTGGATTATAATTCTTTTTGAAATCTTTTTATCTATTCATTTTGCTTTCATATAATATATCCGACCATCCGTGTATATATGTCATATTAGAGCCTATGGTTGTGGGATACCCTTTGTTTTGTAGGTCATGATCGATCGCAATTTCAGACTAAAGTATCTGATTAACTTAACTAGATTCTTAGCATTTTCAATCATTCCTACATAGGCTATCCATAATTTCTTATGGCTTAAAATTAGTGTCTATCGTGTTTCAAGAAACTCCATAGCATCCGTTAAAACATAAAAAATTAATAAAACTGAGGTGCTCTAACATTTAACATATAATTAAGACATGAGAATATCCTTGATCATAACAGTGACCCATGTTAGTGAGCCAAAGACATTACAACAATTTTTTTCATAAACCCAAAAAATGCCACTTAATTTTTTAATGGAAAATATTTTATTGGCATATATATTGATAAGGTTGTTCGCTATTCTATACTCTTTTTGGCATATACATCAATAAGCTAGAGCAGTGTCTAGAAACTATGTGATACAAGGACACCGAGCTTGCGCGTATTTTCATTACTCTTCTCCTTTATGCCGATGATATCTTTCTTCTTGCAAAAATCCATGATGAACTTGACAAGCAACTTTAGACTCTTCAGGTCTATTGCTTCAAGATGGGTATCACAGCTAAAGGCAAAAGTCATGATCATTAAATCCAAAAACATCACCCATGGTAGTTTCATGTATAATAACCAATGCTTAGAGAAGGTTTCCTCTTTTAAATATATGGGCATTATAACATCGAGAAAAGGATTATTGGAGGATGGAAAGCTTATTATGAGTTTGAAAACAATTTTAAGTCTGTCGATATTTACATTTGGAGTAAAAAGAAGTTCCTGTTTGAGACTCTTGTCACCCCTATTGTCTTATACATATGTGAAGTTTGGGGCTGTAGTATATCCAAAGAGTCATGGAGGAAGATTGAGATTATTCAAAAGAAATTCAAAATCTAAAACCTTGAGATTAAGGGAAATACTCCCTATCCTATCCCCTTGATCAAAGTTGGTTTGTCTCCCATTGAAAGTATGGCTATGTTTAGATATATGATGTATAAGAAGAAGCTTTACAACATGGAATCCAAAAGACTCCCAAAAATTTCTTCTCACTGTAGTCAAAACCCCCACCTTCGCCTCAAGCACCGCGGGTGGCATAAGGATGCTCGATCTTGGCTCAACCATTGGAGAATTAAGGAGGATCTTAGTATGGGAAGAAAATATAGTCTCAAAAATACCATTACTTGCAAGTTTAAGGACAGTTTGTGGAAGGATCAGGAGCTAGAGGGTAAAAGGAAGCTAAGATACTATACGAAGGTGATCTACCCCACCCTTGATAATAAAAATTATCTCTCTGTGTTGGCCAACACTATGAAAAAATGAGCATCGGTAGGATAGGAACAAATTCTCATGAGCTTCGGAGTGAGACCAGGTGGTGGTCTATTCCCAGGACTCCCTGGAACTATATAATATGTTAGATTTGTGATACTAAGAAGATGGAAGATGGAAATCACTTCCTTTTAGACTTCTCGACTCTTACTCAAATCCTCTCTCAATTCCTAATGTCTGCCACACTTCCAATCTTCTTGACGTATTAAGCCAGCCCGCCTATAATGATCATGGAGCACTTATTTCCCTTCTCTTTGATCATAGAAACAATATTTTGAAGAATCAAAGTTAGATTCCTTTTTTCATTTCTTGAGGTCCGATAGGCCACATTGGTCTTCACAGACTTTGATCATAATCATCATCATTAGAGATTGTTTGATTTGTTTGCTAACTTGACTCAATTTCTTTTACTTGCACCTCCACCTTATGTAAAATTATTTTGTGAGGTTCTCCATCACAGTATGGAGAATATGTTGAAAATTTAAGTCATGTAAACATGTTAAGTTAGTCAATTTATATTGAAAAAATTATAATTAAAATAAAATTGACGTAGAATTTGGGTCTAGAGTTTGACAATCCAGAGTTTTTCCAATGGTATTTTTATATAAGAAGAAAGATTATATATATATATATATATATATATATAAACACCTACCAAGTGCATCAAATCTATAAGGTGCAAACCTTTATTAAAGTGAAAAAAAATTGAATTTTTTAATACTGAGTAGATCTAGTGTTCAAGATAAATCTAGGTTGATTTATATTTCATTATTTTTAGATTTTAAAATGAGTGACACTAATTTTTTTTATTATATATATTTTTAAACATTATTTATCTAAATAGAACTTAAAGGGAACTTGTTTTTCATTACCACCTTATACTATGTGTTATAGTTTTAATTGTGCCAAGAGACATACCTATAGGCTTTCCACAATTTTGGATCTTTATCAAATAAAATTTAGTAGATTGGATAAATTTGGAATATTGTTCTTGTTCTTCGCAATTATATGGAGAAAATAAAATGTAATCGATAAAATTTTTTGTTTCTAAACCATGTATTCATAATAAATACCACTACAACGAAGAAAGGAAACCTCGGAACTGTGGAAGTCACATTATAAAATAGGGTAATGCACTGTAGTGGTCAAGGAGATGTGTTATGTAGCATGCCAAGAGTTATGAATCCGCATTATTTTCCTGATGTTACTAACGCACGTCCCAAGCTCTAAGAAGAGTATTAGTTTCCCAACATTCACACTCTCGACTGACGTAACCTCAAGGCTCCAAAAGGTGCATCTCAAAACCCACTTAGGTCTCAAAAATAAGTGGAATATAGCCTACTTGCAGTAGCCTAAAAAGAAACAAAGGAGTTTTGGTGTAAGGATTATTCACATTGAAGATGAAGGTGGATCTATAGCAACAGATCTACAACGAGATGAATAATTTTTTGAATCCCACTTGAAAGTGGATGACAATGATGATGGTCTATTACTAGAAGCAGATAAAGAGCACATAGATACTCTTGAATCCCACCGTGCACATCCACAAGTGGATGACAATCATGTGAATCCAACAATAGAGATTACTCATGACAATGAAGATGTCATTGAAGCATCGAGTGGTATGGTGAATATGGAAATTAAGATTTTTTATTCTACCCTTGATCAAGGATAATTAGCTAATGATGAATGGTTTCAGACGATGCAAAAAAAATATCTTATTGAAAAAATGTTATTCTGCGATACAAGCTAACTTTTGTTTGAAAACCAAAAAGAAATGGAAGTGACGGAGGCAGAAAAGGAAGTGCAAGAGGAGAAATATCTCATTACAACGTAGAAAGAAAAAATCCTATATGGTTCTGCAAATGTTTAAAACTTAACATTGATTTTTAATGTGTACATGTTAACAGCAACTAGGAAGAAGAAGCAAATTTTGAAGATGAATTAAAGTTCCTTGAAGCATGGCTTGCAACAACATGTTTTGATAAAGTCGGCATAGAAGTTACAAAAATGAATGTTGAAGACATCATGAACGATGAAAACATTAATATAATTTTCATGTGTTGGAGTCGTTAAGAGATGAAATTTTTTTATGGACTTATGTTGCTACAAAAGATTAATGATGAAAAGTGCAATGTAGAAAATGATATGTGGAAATAATCCACATACAAGCCTAATTTTAAACAAGTAGAGGACATATATGGAAAACCTAGAAAAATGGAAGAGATGCACCAAAAATTGAAGTTTGAAGCCTACAACAAAAAGAAAAACTTTAATCAATTCTGAGGATACAAAAATTGAAAGAAAATAAAACGAAAAGGAAATCTAAGTGATGTCGTTTTTAAAAAAATTGTAAGCCTAGCTAAGACTCAGACTAGCATGCATTCTCGTTGAAATTTTTGTGGTTCTAATTAAGGGGGAATGTTGGAGAAACTAATTCCAACTATATGCTATGTTTCATAACAATATATCGAGGTGTCATAGTTGGTTTGAGTTCATTCTAGTTCGATTGAGTTCTAGTTGAGTCTCACTCAAGTCATTAATTATCATTGTCTCATATGTAATCTATTTGTCTATTGATAATATTGAAACAGACACTATGCTCCACCATTTCAACTCTTTAACATTGATAGGTGTTTAAATGTTTAATTCTATATAATATTAAGATTTAACTATATGTTTTATTTTTATTAGCTTATGATATTCTTTCTGTAGATAATATTTATGACGGTTTATGTGCTTTTGTCTCGTGCCTTCCTTTGTAATACATTTATATTATTTTATTAGGAAGTATAAATTTTCATTTCTTTTGCAAAAATTGTGCAATTGGAACAAGTTGCAAAAAAATTCATTATTTAGGTATTTTTATAGTGTTTTTCTAGGCATAATTTTTTTCTCCAAAATCTACAACTTGTTTATAATTTTTCCAATTTGTTATCTAAACTTATTTCTAACCTTGGAGCAACTCTCACTAGTTTTTGGTTATATAAATATAAAACCTTTGGTATATTAAATATCTATTGATAGTATTGTAATGATATTATCAATATTTTAATTGTTGAATTCGACAACTTGTTTATAATTTTTCCAATTTGTTATCTAAACTTATTTCTAACCCTCAAATAACACTCACTAGTTTGTGGTTATATGAATAGAAATCCTTTGATATATTAAGTATTTATCGATAGTATTGTAATGATATTGTCAATATTTTAATTTTTGTTTATATTTTTTCTAATTGTATTTTCTTAGTTTATTTTTAGATAGTTTGGATTGTTCAAATGACTTTGTGATTTATTTATATTTAATTATTATTGTATTATAATATACTTTGTGTCTTCTTGAATTTTTTTGTAGATTAATTTATCGATGTATAAAAGGTGGATAATGGGAAAAATGACATCGATCAATTTATATCTAACACATTTATTAGTATGGTTATGTTAGTAACATTTATATTATATAATTTTAAATTAGAGCTAATTTCTATTAGGTTGAAGTTGAGGTTCCGACAGATGTGTCCCAACAGCGGGCATTGCACAGGGGGTAGGCTTTGTATCAGTCATACTCACAGGGATTAAATTACGTAACCCTCTTTGGCACAACATCACAAAGAAGGTTTCTAAGTGCTCAGACATAAACTAAATCAAGCATGGTGATATAAATGGGCACAGATCTCTTGGAAAGAAAAGGAAGCTAATGTGACCCTTCCTGCCATATTTATAATGATGGCACGACCTAAACGGCCTAATATCCATTGACGCAGCCTCATAAATGCTAACATGGCTCCAAATCTGGCATAATATCCTCCATAAATGCAGGTTACGCACTCCACCAAACGGTAATAAAGTTGTCTTATCCAGGTTAACTATTCCAATGGCTAGATTATGGCGCATCTGCAACTGTTTCAAACTCTTGGCGTATCCCATACACGACTATCATAGCTATCTATGCTTCCTCAATATTCGTCGCATAGACACACTTCATCGATGCTTGACAGACTTATTTATGGTCATGCATCCTCTCACAACTGTCTGGGGCATTGAGACACTTCTCCAGCCATATAGTCATTTTTTGCATGCATATATCAAATCATCCTTGCATGGTTTCAATAGACTTCCATTCACATACCTAGGAATGAATTTTCCACTTAATGTAGCGAGAAATAACACACCTCCTTCTCTGGTTTCCTTGAAAATATAAGGTCCAAGCTAATGCATTTTGAACTTTCCTGGGTGGCGCGCAAACATGCTGTCATATAGTAACACCAAATTATCCTCCTTAAAAATCTTCTACCTGATGTGCCTATCATCTGAAGCCTTTCCATGCACCTTTTTCACCTACTAATGGAAATAAACAATGAATCTGTCCTCCTCCAACACAAATAGTTGTGAGATTCACTTTTCCATAATATCTTGATCATCCATGTTAGCTATCGCTAAAATGCGCAAACTAGGGATAATATAATCCATTGGCATAACAACCCCCTATCCATACACCAACCTAAAAGGAGTCTATCCTGTCAATTTCTTGCATGTAGTTCTCTACGCCCACTAAATTGTAGGTACGTTCACATCCCAATCGTTATGATTATCATTACAGATCTTTATGATCGCATTCTCCAAAATCTTATTAAAGGCTACTATCATACCATTTTCCTATGGATGATACGGTGTACTCTTCTTATGGTGCATCTTAAACTCCATTGTTAAAGCTTGAATTGTCTCATTCACAAAATGTGTACCCTAGTCACTCATCAAAATATTAGGGCACCCAAACCTTGTTAAAGGATTTTAAAAAATGAAGTGTGTAGCCATGTCTGAACTGCAATCCTTCACAGGCTTAGCCTCTGCCCATCTGGTCAAATAGTCTGTCGCAGTGATGATATAGCATGCACCAGTATTCTTCCCTGGAGGGTTGATCGATCCTACAAAATAAATGGCCCATTTATCAAACTTCTACAAAGTCACTTGTGGTTGTAGTGGCATTTCATCTCTACGCGATGGTTTCCCCGTTCTCTAACACACATCACAAGCATGACAATAGTATTTTTCATCACTATGCATTATAGAACACCACAAACCAGCCCTCAAAATATTCTGCATAGTTAGGTTTCTTTCATAGTGACCTACATTAGTTTTCCCAACCATAACTTCATGCAAAACCATATCTATTGATTGTTAATTGAAGTTTAAATAATGTCAAGAAAAAACATTACTAAAAATACCATATACTTGACTACAAAAACCATGATATTAAGAGTCTTATGATGTGATTGGAATTGGGTTTCGAACACTACTACCGGTTGGAGCATGAACCTGTCGAACATCTAAATTAACAAGGAAAAATCAAGGAAAAATCGTTGATATTGTTACATCTACTTGATTTCATTAAAAAAGGAGATGATATGATCGTAGTTTTTATGCTTCTTCTTCAAGAACATTCCTAGAATATTTTTAATTTTCTAATGGAGGGTATTGGAGTTCAAGTATTGACTACTTCGTCTCTTGGTATGATAAGGTTTAGGAACCCAATTAGCTACTTCTTCTTGAATTTTTGAATCATAATAAGATTTTAATAATTCGTTATGAGGAATTAAAGTTGATGGATTTATTCACAAATTTCAAGAGGTGTGGTAGAATGGAAGATGGTTGTAGCTTTCTCGTCATGGGCTTGGGTTTGACGCCTACCATGAGGCACCCTTGAGAGCCTCTTACCCCAATTTCTTAGGGGTTGTGCATATTTTGTTGGGGCATAATGCACTAGAAAAGAAATATTCAGGTCAGATAGCTTAACCACAACAACCCATGACTCAGAAGAATGAGAAAGAGAAAGCTTGCAAGACGCAAAAACCAAGGGATTCTAAGAAACTAGGGCAAGTAAGGACAATATATAGAGAAGAGAAAGTAAAATGTATTGACAAATAAAATTCTTGGCAAGACCTTGAACACGCAATGAGAAACATAAATTTTGATTACAACTCAACCTTATTGAACTCAAAAACCAAGCCAACAAGCATCCACCATCAGGAAACAATACTAGAGAGTAACATTAATGAGCCAAAGGGATAATACAATACCCTGAAGTTTATAGTCCATCAAGCATCGACCAACAAAGTTGTGCAATCTGAAGAATTTGGGCAATAAACTCTCCTACAATCACCATCTATGATGTAGCCAACGAGGTCCTAGAATTTGAAAACTCCCTTTGCTGATATTTTGGTTTTTTTATCCTTTCTCTGCTACCAAGTATGTGTCATGGACCTTGAGACCCAAAGACTAGTATATCTTGCATGAAAGCATAGGTTAATTCTAGCTCATCGTAGAAGGCCAACATCCATGCCTCGTTAAAATCATCATAGAAGGCCAACATCCATGCCTCGTTAAAAGCCCATAAATTACGCCATGAGTCGGAGAATTTTACACCACACATGGAACTTTCTCTATTAAATAGTCAAGGATATTGTCTCATTTTTAATGGGAAAATGATTTGGATATACTAGAAAAGTTAGGGATTAAGCTCTCCTCTTATAGAGCATTCAAATAAAGGAATGCTTGGAATTGGAATGGAGATAGTGTATGTGATTTACATGTGTGTTTTATAGGGAGGGCTAGGCAAGCCATCTTTTCCTCTTAAATGCTATGGGAAGTGGCGAGGTGGCCAACTCCCCCATAACCGGCACCATAATCTATAGTTTATAGTTATAAAACTTAACTCAATTATAAATTTATTATTATTATTATTATGAAAAGAAGTATTATTCAGTTAAACATATATACATTTAAAAAAACATGTAACACCTCATAATCATTGAGATTCACATCACTCAACATGGAGATTCTTAACTTACAAACAATATTTTTTACAATAACATGAGCCATAATATGACTTATCAATACAAAATTCCCAAAACAGTTGAAAATGCAACAAGAAAGTCTCAATTTTTATTTTTGCCTTAATTAAAATTGAGAAAATTTGAAATTCCATATCAACAAACAACTTGAAAGAGTTAACTGAGGTGACATGTGTCTTATCACCAAGTTAAAAATACTAAATTCTAGTTAATGAGTTAAAGTTCAATTTACGGCAATGATTATGAAGAAAATAAAATAATTGGTAATCAAATGAGTAGCATCATAAAACATTGTCTTCTCCGATCACTCGAATCTAAGAATCCTATCGTTATCCAGTTTATTGTATATGATTTATCGATCCTTATGATTATTCATTTGACAAGTTTTTCAGTAGCGTAGGGATTATCGGATTATATATAACTTTAACCACTAAATATTACGCATGAAAATGAGTGAATAAGATTCTTGTGGCAATTATGATTCCTCTCAATAGCATTAAACAACCTGTTGAACAACTAAATTATAGTTATTTTTATGACACAATATTCCCATATGATTATCATTGGATAGGCACTACCATGATATACACAGAGGGTAGCTTTTGTGCGTACCAAGAATCTTGAGGAGGTTTATACTGAGTCTCTAGGTTACAAAATTCCGTGAATTAATACAACACAGGTCGATGTCTCACCATGGACAAGTGCAACATGTTCAAGAAATTCCGAGTATCAACTACAATAGAATAAGATGGAAGGATGTCTCATTCACTAATAAATAAATCTATTCTTTGCTTTTCCAGTGTTTGTATGTTTCAACGGCTTTTGAGGGTTTCGATGCAGTGGCACGCTTGCATTGGCATATCGATTGAAAAACAATACAGGGCTGGGCAAACTAAGGTAACAATCACGAGACTTCAAAAAAGTTTCGCTTTCCCGGTGCTTGTACGGTTCATCCACTTTCTACAAATGATTATATATATATATATATATATATATATATATATATATATATATATATATATATATATAGAATATTTCTAGCATTTTAAATTTTTTTAATCTCATTTATTAGTTAGTTTGAACATTTCAATCCTATGAATTTGAACCCCTAATTAACTTAACTAACTTATGTTTATTTTCCTTTATGACTTGTATCTCTCACTTATTTATTTTTCAACATTTCATCAGATTTCATGATTTTATGTGGCTGTTTTGAAGATGACATCTAATTAGATTAGATTTCATGCAAGCTAAGCCATACTTGACAATGAAAAGTTTAATGTAAATAATTTAGAAAGGCTTCATAATTATTATTTTATTTATTTAATACATTTTTATTGTTAAAAATAGATGTTAAATGTAGTAGCTATTAAAGTTTTATTTCTATTTATTTATGTGTTTGTAAAAATATAAATAATGGTGGGTAGTAACTCTAACTATGTTTAAATGTATATGAATCTCACATATTTTGAAAGAAAGACTTTCTTGAATTAAGATAGGCATCAGCTTTAGCCAAATATAATTTTTACATGAGTATATATTTAATTATTTATATAACACATGTGATAGAGACTTATATAATTTTTGAAAGATATTTTTTATTGAGTGGACATTAAAATAACTTGATCAAGCTAACATAATATTAAATTCCATAAAGCTATACAACATCGTTGTCATACTCGGTTGTAGAGCACCTTTCAACATATCTTGGTCCTATTTTTTGGAATTTATTGTACTTCTAGAGTTATGATTCATGAATATGAATTCTGTAGTCAATTTTCAGATACTTTTGAATCATCTTTCCCTTAATCAAATCTATTATTAACCCAACTCTATTTTAAACCCTACAATTCTATTTTTGGTATAATTAACTAATACTATGAGAGGATTGTATTTTTGATCTAATTAACTAATAAAATGAGAGAATAATTTTTCTATTACTTGTGTGAGTCTAAGAAAACACACTTAGTGCACATAAAATTCTCCCTATGAAAATACTATTTAATTAACTCAACAAGCTAATACAAGTGAATTCGAATTAATATCATTTTCTCACAATTAAATGTTGTGTTTGTACTCAAAATCCTACATGATATTCATCTAGAGTTGTTCCGAATTTGCACCTCTTATCTAAGAGATATATTGTACCTGGTTCTAATTACAATGAGGAAAAACAAACCAACAAAATGAACACCACCAAATCAAAAGAGATCAAGGGACCCAAAAATATCAAAATTGTCGTCGACAAAAATGCCACAACCAAACGTGAAAGAAATAATCCCCACTTTAATAAGTGAGGAAACATAGCTTCTGAAACCTTGCTCTATTCCTGGTGTCTATATTATTATTGACCTGAATAGTCTTTGTGATATGCTTGCAAATGTAACTATGCTTCTTTTGTAATATTATATGCATCTTCCCTTTTTCGTTTGAAGAGTCAACTGCATGAGTATGTTTAATAATGGAGGTTTCACACCCAACAAAATATAAATCTATTAGAGGCTTAGATATGGATTTTTGCAAGAGTTATTGTCAAATGGCCTGGTAACTATCTTATAGCAACCTCTAATTTTGAATCATCAAGCATGTTTCTTCTGTGTGTTGAATTTTTAAATTCATCTGCAACAGCGCAGCAAAAGGATGTAGCACAGAAATCTCTTGGATCCGTTCGCACTCAACCAACACATTGAATTTCATCTTTAAGCCACCTGCAAATCGAGTTTTCTGGTTAACGCCGTAGCATTGTGTCTGCAATGAACGCTGTGGACTGAACCACACCATTTCTTCATTTAAACCTCACCATGCCTCCATTAAAACACACCACCAACCAGCATTTAAAAATTTTCCATCCGCGCCATTAAACACCACCAACCACAGAATGGAGAACGCACATCACAATTTCGTAGTTTCGCGTATCACATTATTTTTCAGCACCATCACAATTTTTTTTTTGTTGTTTTATTTGCAATACGATATTGCTCACATCACATATCACATGCGCAAAGTGATAATCCATCCATCGCATAGAATGAAGCTGATCGCACAAGTCATCCATTTCATAAATGGATGTGATAGATTATCAAAATGAGTTTAATTTCAGTTTTTTGAAATCCGCGATGGAGTTTCTTTTAAAGGTTTAAAAATTTAGACTTTTAATGTTTTAAATGTTTCATTTGTTTTAAAATATGTTGCGACATATTGTTTAGTTTTAAAAGGAATTTAGATTATATATGTTTCGTAATATATATATATATATCTTAACAATATATATAAAACATTAAAAAGGAAACGTGAAGTGGGTATTAATGCCATGAACGCCATGTGCATATAAAATTAAAAAAGAAGAAGATAGATTATGTAATTTTTAAGTTAACTGTGTGAGCCCGAAGGCTGTGTAATACAATAGGCAAAGAGAGAAAATTGACTATGAATGTGAATTTTTAATGTAATTCCAGAAGACATCAACATATAGATCACTGCGTATTTTTTTATGAGACAAAGAGCAAAGTTTTAAAGCACTATGTGTGTGTATTTCTGTAGACAGTGATCATAACTGTAAGACAGAGTTTTGAAGAACACTGCATGTGGAGCAGTTTCATTTTGTAATTCCTCAAGGAGGAAGAATATCAGTTTGTAATAGACTTTTATCTTAATGAAATAACTCTGTTGTTTTTGTGCCATCTTTGTCCAGCAAATATTTAATTGAATCTCTGTGTTGAATTTGGGGATTTTTTATTCCTCTATTGTTTGGAATCATTCAAAAATTACAACATGGTATCAGAGTTATTCTAGGCTCTTTGAATTTTGTCAAAGAAGCTGAAGGAAGAAGGTATTGTTGCATCTTTTGAACAGTAGTGTGAAGGCTCAACAAAGTCCAGGTATTTCTCAAAAACAAAGTCTTGAGTTTGTTTTAAAATAGTGCAGTCCTCAGAGACAGAGTTTATCTCTCAAGAAGAGAGAAAGTTTGTTGAAGAACACAGTCAATTTTTTTAAAGAATATTTCACTGACCTAGCCATGGCAGGAGCCAGCACAAGCACGATTATTGGAAATAATCAACTCCCACAGTTTAATGGCAAAAACTATGACTATTGGGCAATCACAATGAGAGCCCTGTTTTCCTCTCAAGGTTTATGGGAGCTTGTTAAAGATGGTCTAGAAGAAACAGCAAATGAAAATGCTTTCAATGCCTTAACACATGTAGAGAAGGATTTGCTGAAGAGTAATAGGAAGAAGGACTCAAAATCCCTCTTCTATATCTATCAAGCAATGCATGAAAGTGTGTTTCCAAGGATTGCAGCAGAAAAGAGGTCCAATGATGCATGGGATACTCTCCAGACAGCCTATCAAGGTATGGAGAAGGTAAAGACTGCAAAACTTCAATTAATGAGAACGGATTTTTAAGTCACTTGCATGAAAGAGTCTGATACAATAGACTCATTATTTACTCTACTGATAGGGTTGGTTACCCAAATGAGATCTCTTGAAGATACAATGGAGAAAGTGTTGAGGATCTTACCCTCAAGGTTTGATGTGATAGTCACAACCATTGAAGAGACAAAGGATCTCTCAAATTTTACTGTTGATGAGCTTCGTGCATCATTGATGACATATGAACAAATATTGGGAAGAACAACAAACTCGTATTTGGAGAATGCCTTCAATACCCAAAAATCCTTTGGAATAGGAAGAGGTCAAGGTAGACGAAACTACAGAGGAAAATGAAGAGGCAGGAGCCAAAACAGAGGAGGAAGAAAAAACCATGCAAACACTAATGGAAGGGGCAACAATCAAAATCAGAACCAAGGCCAAGGCTGCTAGCAAGGTGGACAAAATCAAGCACATGGACAAAGGTATGATAGATCCCAAGTCCAATGTCATTATTGTAAGAAGTATGGAAATTATGCCAATGAATGTAGGAAGAAATAGAGTGACATGGGTAATAGACCCAGTGCTAACTTTAATAAGGAAAATATCAGTCAAGAATTTTTTTTTTTAGCATGTAAGATGGCTGAAGAAAAGAATGAAGATATATGGTTTCTAGATTCAAGATGTAGCAACCATATGACTGGAAACATTTCCATGTTTTCCATGTTAGATGAAAATGTAAAGTCTCAAGTAACATTGGGGATAGACAGTAAGGTATCTGTCATGGGAAAAGGCAGAGTAAGTGTTTTGACAAAGAAGGGAGAAGGAATATCCATATCAGATGTATACTATGTGCCTGGTATGAAGTGTAACATTTTGAGCATTGGACAACTCATTCAGAAAGGCTACAATGTTTTCTTTGAAGATGATGTATCCACCATCATGGATAAACCACCAAGCAAGCAATGCATTCCACAAGTGAAGATGAGAAGGAACGGAATTTTCCCTCTCAAAATGAGAGAAAATTTGAAGAAAGGAGCTGAAATGGCAGCAGTGACACAAGAGACATTCTAAAGAGAAGAAAAAGATGAAAATTGGTTATGGCACTTGAGATTTGGACATCTCGACTTTGGAGGTCTGAATTTGTTGCATAACAAAGGAATTTTAAAGAGATTACCATTGATTGAGAAACCGGACAACCTATGTGAAGGTTTCATCTTGGGCAAACAACAGAGAGAAAGCTTTCCATCAGGAAAGAGCATAAGGGCAAAATTACCCTTAGAAATTGTCAATTCAGATTTGTGTGGACCAATGCAAACACCATCACTAGAAATTAGTCACTATATGCTGACTTTTATTGATGATTACACAAGAAAAACTTGGGTTTATTTCTTGAAATATAAGAATGGAGTGTTTGAGAAATTCTGCCACTTTAAAGCTCTTGTAGAGAAACAAAGTGCGCAGCATATAAAAGTTTTAAGAATTGATAGAGGAGGTGAGCATATCTCAAAATAATTTCTATGTTTTTGCAGAGAAAATGGCATACACAAGAAATTTACAGCAAGGTACACACCACAGAAAAATGGAGTTGTTGAAAGGAAAAATAGAACCATCATGGACATGGTAAGAAGTATGCTGAAGGCAAAACATTTGCCAAATGAATATTGGGCTGAAGTTGTACATTGTGAAGCATACATCTTGAATAGATGCCCAACCAAAGAAGTAATGAACAAAGTTCCGGAAGAAGCATGGAGTGGCATAAAACAAGGTATCACCCACATGAGAGTTTTTTGTTGTGTGGCTTATGCACACATTCCAAATCAGCTGAGGAAGTAGTTGGATAGTAAGGGGGAGAAGTGCATATTTATTGGATACAGTGAAGAATAAAAGGCATACCAATTATATAACCCATCCACCAAGAATTTTTTTATAAGCAGAGATTTACAATTCATTGAGGAAGAAGCTTGGTATGGAAGCATTGAGAAAACAGTGAATGTGAAAAGTTGTTTGTCTCATGATGATAATGAGGAAGAGATGGCTGAAATACATCCCTCATTAGCAGCACCACCTCCACCAACACAAGGACAACAAGGGACCCCACAAGCAGGTATGAGAACACCCTTGAGAAGTGATGACAGTGCTTCTCCAAGCACACCCCAGGGAGAAGATTTGAGTGCTTCTACAAGCACAAGTTCAACAAGTGAAAGAGGAACCAGATTTAGAAGTCTTAATGATATTTATGAGCAAGAGGCAGAAAATGAAGGTATGAACTCTTTATTTGCATTGTATTGTCATGTAGACGATCCTATTCATTTTGAAGAAGCAGTGAAAGATAAGAAATGGATAGATGCTATGGATGAATAAATGAAAGCAATAAAGAAATATAAGACATGGGAATTGGTTGATCTCCCAAAAGGAAAAGAAGTGATTGGAGTAAAATGGGTCTAAAATACCAAAAGAAATGCTGAAGGTAATATTGAAAGGCACAAAGATAGACTTGTTGCCAAAGGCTACAAGCAGCAACAAGGAAGATATTATGAGGAAAAAATTGCATCGGTTGCAAGGATGGAAAAAATAAGAGAAATGTTGTCCATAACAACACAACATAAGTGGAAGGTTTACCAAATGGATGTGAAATCAGCATTTTTAAATCGAGTGTTGAATCTTGATGGAAGAGTTTTACATTGAACAACCTCTGGGCAATGAGAAAGAAGGCCAAGAGCACAAAGTTTGTAGATTGAAGAAACCTCTTTATGGGATAAAAAAAGCACCAAGGGCATGGTACAGTAGGATAGATGCCTATCTACTGGAAAATGGGTCTGAAAAATGTGAAGGAGAACCCACATTATACGTTAAGGAGAAAGATGGTAATATGTCGATTGTTTTTTTATATGTTGATGATGTGATCTTTACAGGTAATGATGGTTACCTCATTGAGAATTTTAAAACAGTCATGAAGGATGAATTTCAGATGACTGATATGGGATTTTTGAAACACTTCTTAGGAATAGAAGTAGAGAAAAATGAAAACAAAATTTTTATCTCTCAAGCTAAATATGTAAATGAAGTTTTGGAAAGATTTAATATCCAGGATTGCAAGGAAGCAATTACTCCTACAGTGATGGGATTCAAATTAAGCAAAGAAGTCAGTGGCAAGGATTTTGATCCACATTCATACAAGAGCATAGTTGGCAGCCTCATGTATTTGACTGCAACTAGGCCGGATATTATGCATGCTGTAAGCTTAATTTCCAGATTTATGGAAAGTCCAAAGGAGGCACACTGGCAAGCAGCAAAAAGCATTATGAGGTATGTGTAAGGAACAAAGAGGTATGGAATTTTATACACCACTTTAGAAAATTCTAAAATGCTTGGATATACTAACAGTGATTGGGATGGAAGTATAGATGACAGGAAAAGCACCTCTAGATATGTTTTTCATATGGGTTCAGGAGCCATTTCATGGGCTTCTAAGAAACAACCAATTGTTGCTTTATCTACAGCAGAGGCAGAGTTTGTGGCAGCTACAGCAGCAGCATGTCAAGCAGTTTGGATGAGAAGAATGTTGAGAAGTTTGTGTCATAAATAGGTAAAAGGCACAACAATTTATTGTGATAATAGCTCAGCTATAGCTTTATCAAAAAATTCAGTGTTTCACAAAATAACGAAACACATTGATGCCAAGTATCACTACATCAGAGAGCTAGTGAACAATGGTGAAATTGTTTTGCAACATTGCAGAATAGAGGAAAATTTTGCTGACATTTTGACAAAACCATTGGGGCAGAAAAAGTTTTAATTATTTGAGAAAATGTCTGGGTATGCAAGAGAACCCAGTAGTTGAATTTAAGGGGAGTGTTGAATTTTTAAATTCAACTACAACAACGTAGAAAAAGGACGCAACATAGAAATCTCTTGGATCTGTTCACACTCAAACCACGCATTGAATTTCATCTTCAAGCAACCTGCAAATCCAGTTTTTTGGTTAAGGCCATAGCCTTGTGTCTGCAATGAAGGCTGTGGACTGAACCACGTCATTTCTTCATTTAAACCTCACATTGCCTCCATTAAAACACACCACCAACCAGCATTTAAAACGTTTCCATCCTCGCCATTAAACACCACCAACCACAGAAAGGAGAACGCACATCGCAATTTCGCAGTTTCGCATATCACATTATTTTTCGACAGCATCACAAGTTTTTTTGTTGTTTCATTTGCGATGCGATATTGCTGACATTGCATATCACATGCGCAAAGTGATAATTCATCCAACACATAGAATGAATTCGACCGCACAAGTCATCCATTTCATAAATGGATGCGATAGATTATCAAAAGGAGTTTAATTTCAGTTTTTTTGAAATCTGCGATGGAGTTTCTTTTAAAGTTTTAAGAATTTATATTTTTAATGTTTTAAATGTTTCATTTGTTTTAAAATACGCTGCGACATATTGTTTAGTTTTAAAAGGAATTTAGATTATATATGTTAATATATATATATATATATATATATATATATATATATATATATATATATATATATATATATATATATATATATATATATATATATTTACAATATATATAAAACATTAAAAAAGGAAACGTGAAGTGGGTAGTAATGCCATGAATGCCTTGTGCATATAAAATTAAAGAAAAAAAGACAAAGTATGTAATTTTTAAGTTGACTGTGTGAGCCTGAAGGCTGTGTAATACAATAGGTAGAAAGAGCACATTGACTGTGAGTGTGCATTTTGAATGTAATGCCAGAAGGTAGAAACATATAGAGACTGTGTATTTTTTTTATGAGATAGAGAGAAAAGTTTTAAAGCACTGTGTGTGTGTATTTCTGTAGATAGTGAGCAGAACTGTAAGATAGAGTTTTGAAGAACACTGCGTGTGGAGAAGTTTCATTTTGTAATCCCTCAAGGAGGAAGAATATCAATTTTTAATAGAGTTTTATCTTAATGAAATAGCTCTGTTATTTTTGTGCCATCTCTGTCCAACAAATATTTAATTGAATCTTTGTGTTGAAGTTGGGGAATTTTTATTCCTCTATTGTTTGGAATGATTCAACAATTACAACACTGTGAACTTTCTGATACTGTGTATACGTCGACGATTCATGTCTCTAGCCTGGTCGGGCAACATCTTTCCAGGTAGATAAGTTCCAATTTTTTAAATTAATCATTTCTGAACTTGATGTCATTGTCTTCTCATGTGGTAATGCTTCACAATTTCTGTATTCAAATGGTCTTAAAAACGTCAGTACACACCATATGCAAATCCATGGATACAACACACGTCAAATTTTAATGTGAACAAAGTTCTTTTCCCTGCAACACGGAAATAATAGGTTTTATTTTATTATATTTATTAGTGAAATGCTCATGAAGCTTTCGTATTGTGTGAGACTTTCGAATGTTTAATCCATTATAATTTTATTTTTAACATCCATATGTAATTATATACAATCTTCATAGTGTGGTTTCCATGTGAGTGCCTCTTATTTTCTTCACATTCTGGTGTCCCCTAAGATAGGAAGAAATTTCTAGAATACAACAACTTGAAAGAAGTGTGGGAATCAAATATGGGCATAATAGAAGCACTTCCCATCTTTCTTCTTGAATCACGTCCAATTTGTCGCTTACGGATGATTTTTACATTCACATGGAAGTGTGTGGTTTGCAACATTATTATAAACAAGTACACCTAAAAACTATGATTTCCACGCCCAGTTCCATGTGGTATGCTTGTCCTTTTGCAATAATTATGATATGATATCGTAATAATATTCAATTAATTAAGAAAATGATGTAGTAAAATTGAAGTAGTTGCTATAAATTCCATCTCTTGCGAGGTCAAACATGTAACTCCATTTTTCATTTTTAGTTGTTTCTTTCGTCTCTCTGGTTGAATTTCTTATTCATTCCAAAAAGGGAAGAAGAGGCAATGTTGAATTTGATTGAATATGGCGAAGGCGGTAGTAATGCTTTTTATGGTTATGACTGGTACAACAACCACCATGGCCGCTCTTTTCATGGAATGCGATAGCCATCAATGTCCTCTAGGTGGAGGAACTCCTAGCATTCCTGGTGGAAAAAGTAGCCCTGTAAGTAGCGGATCCAGTGGAGGAAGCTCATCATGTCCCTTAGATGCACTGAAATTGGGAGCCTATGTTGATTTTCTGGGGGGCCTGGTGCACGTAGGCATTCGAGACCTTGTCGTGAACCAATGCTGCCCATTAATACAAGGCATTGCAGCATTGGAGGCAACACTCTGCCTATGTACAACTATTCGTGCTAAACTATTGAACCTCAATGTCATCCTACCACTAGCTTTGGAACTTTTTGTACAATGCGGCGTTACTTCTCCTCCAGGTTTCACATGCCCACCTCTCAATTGGGAAACTAAATTGCATTCCAAGTCACTCCTCACTGTTGTTGGAATTTAATTCCAACTGCTACACGTAGAGCAGAAGGATGGAAAACTTTATTTGATGGGAAATTGGCAAGACAGTAGCGTCGGCAAAATCGTTTTTGGAAATTCACATGCTACCTCCTCATTTAAACATTCAATTTCCTGCACTTAAACATTCACCCACCACAATGAATTCTCAAGCAACCATTTGTTTTGAATTTATCGTGCGAAAACACCATTACGTAGGGCAAAGAAACAAGCTCTTGCATAATTTTTGAAGCCCACGGAATATGGAGTGAATGCATAAAGTTTTTTTTATTATAATGTTTTTATTTGCCGTAACTTATTTTTGCTTTAAACACAGGTTATAAATAGTTCATAATATATATATTGTAAATATTTTATATTTACAATATATATGAATATTTTAATATTGAATATAATATATGCATATGCCATGTGCATTGTGTAGAAAAAGAGAGAGAGCCCGAAGGCTAGAAAAAAGGATTGTGTAATGTAATTTGTGCCCGAAGGCAGAAAAGAAATAGAGAGCACTATGTGTGTAGCAGTGAATAGAAACAGAGAGAGATAGACAGAGAAGAAAAATTGAAGCGATGTGTGTGTGTGTGAGGCAGCTAGAAGTTTTTTTTCTGAATCTAGAACTTCGTTCTGAAGAAAGAATTTCACTTTTGTAACATAGTTTTTGTTTTTAATGAAATAGAGTGTTTATGCCATCTCTCTGTCTGAATCATTTTTTTAATCTCTGTGTTGTGGAAGAGGAATTTTATTTTCCTCTGTGTGTTCGGAATTGTTTAGAAATTCCAACATGGTATCAGAGCTAGTCTAGGCGCACAGTGAACGAAGCAGAGATTGCTCTTCACTGCAGAAGTTGTAAGAAGGTTATTGAAGAATATTTCTCTAGCAGAGAGAAAGCTTCTGTTTGTTTACATAGTCAAAAGATTTTGATTGTTTCGTTTGTTTTATTTAACATAGTCAAGAAAAATATCGTGTCTGCATAGTTATGATGGCAGCAGCAGGCATCAGCCTGACGAATCCCCAACTTCCACAGTTTAATGGGAAGAACCATGAATATTGGGAAATCACAATGAGAGCCCTGTTTTCTTCACAGGACATATGGGAGCTAGTTGAGAATAGCTACCCAGAACTAGCAGATGCAACAGCGCTAGCTGCTTTGACAACAAAAGAAAGAGACTTGTTAAGAGATAACAGGAAGGACTCCAAAGCCCTCTTCTATATTTATCAATTAGTGCACGAGAGTATTTTCCCAAGGATTGCAAGAGCAACAAATTCTAAGGAGGTGTGGGATATTCTCAAAAAAACCTATCAAGGCATGCAGAAGGTGAAGACAACAAATCTGCAAACGCTGAGGAGAGATTTTGAAACTCTTTGTATGAAAGAGTCTGACACTATAGACTCATTATTCACTCATGTTATTGGGTTGGCTACCTAGATAAGGTCTCATGGAGAGACACTTGAATAAAGAGGAATAGTGTAGAAAATATTGAGAAGTCTACCCTCAAGATTTGATGCCATAGTAGTGGCAATAGAAGAGACAAAGGATCTCTCACTAATTATAGTGGATGAGCTTAGTGCATCCCTGATGTCTCATGAGCACAGACTGAAAAGAGGAAAAAATTCCTCATTGGAACAAGCTTTCAAGACTCAAATGTCTTTTGGCCGAGACAGAGGTCAAGGTAGAGAAAAAAACAGAGGAAGAGGAAGAAGCTCACATAGAGGTGGAAGAAAAAACTCTGCAAGCATTAGTGGAAGGGGAAGCAATCAAAACTAGAATGAAGGTTCAAGCCAACATCAAGCTCATGGACAAAGGTATGATAAATCCCAAGTCCAATCACTACAAGGAAAAGACCCTCTAGTGGATGTTTTTGAGGAAGCCCTTATAAAAATACCCTAGACATCCGTTTCTAGTAGAGGTTCCTAGAGGAGGTTGGTGGGCGAAGGTTTTTGCGGATGTATTTTGTCCGGTGCTCTTATCAATGAAAAATGCACTAGTGCGTTCAAGACAACATAGCACCGATGCGGTTAAAAATTTGGCACACTAGACACCGTCCGCTCCGTACACACACGCTCGATGTGTTGTAATTCTGTAGAGTACCGGTACTTTACATAACTTCCGCACTGGTGTGGAATCAAGAAAACGCATTGGGGCATCCATATAATGCGTGCACTTATAGATGGTTAAATAACAAAAATAAGGGCAAAAAAACCACATAAAACATTGGCACACTGGAAATCGTGCGCCCCGTACACACCTGCCCAGTGCCTTTTATTAAGGAATAGCACCGGTGATTTTCAACTCGTCAACACCAGTGTCTCATAAAAAGCGCGTGGAACAGAAACTGCCCAGGGCGGAATGAGTGAAACGCACCAGGGCCTCATAAATTCCATGCACCGGAAAAGGGTTAAAAAAATAAAATTACGCCCAAAAAAACACACAAATCATTGGTTCACTGGACAATGTTCCCGGTGTGTCTTATCACTGTAGAGCACTGATGCGTTACTTCTAAGCCACCCCGGTGTCTCATAAAAAGTGTGCAGAACAGAAACCGCCTAGTGCGGAATTACTGAAATGCACTAGGGCTCCAGTAATACCGCGCATTGGAAAAGGGTAAAAAAAAAACAAAATTATGACCAAAAAACCGCAGAAATCATTAGTTCACCGGATAGCATTCCTGGTGCATCTTATTACTGTAGAGCATCATTGCGTTACTTCTAAGCCACCCCGGTGTCTCATAAAAAGTGTGTAGAATAGAAATTTCCTGGTGCATAATTACTGAAACGCACCAGGGCTCCAATAATGCCGTGCACTGGAAAAGGGTTTTAAAAAAAAATTACGGCCAAAAAACCACAAAAATCATTAGTTCACTGGACAACGTTCCCGGTGCGCCTTATTACTGTGGAGCACCGGTGCATTACTTCTAAGCCGCCCCGGTGTCTCATAAAAAGCACGCAGAACAGAATCCGCCTGGTGCAAAATTATTGAAACACACCGAGGCTCCAGTAATATCGCGCACCGGAAAAGGGTTAAAAAAAAATGAAATTACGGCCAGAAAACCACAGAAATCATTGGTTCACCGGACAATGTTCCCGGTGCATCTTCTTACTGTAAAGCACTAGTGCATTACCACTAAGCCACCCCAGTGTCTCATAAAATGTGCGCGGAACAGAAACCGCCCTGTGCGGACTGACCAAAATGCACCGAGGCCCCAAATTCCACGCACCAGAAAAGGGTTAAAAAAAACAAAATTACGGCAAAAAAACCACACAAATCATTGGTTCACAAGACAACATGCCCGGTGCATATTATTACTATAGAGCACTGATGCATTACTGGAAGGCCACCCCGGTGCCTCCTAAATGCGTGTAGAAATAGAAATCGCCCGGGGTGACATAGTGCAAACGCACCGGTACGCCAATAAAAACCCTGCGCACTGGAACAGGGTTAAATAAACAAACTTACAGCCAAAAAACCACATTTTCACTTTCATCAGTGCTACAGAGCTCTCAAGCACCGGTGCAAGTTATCCTTGTTTGAGCCACACTAACAGCCGTTCTCCCATTACACTTATTGCACACACTGCTACTTTGCATTGCCACCAATCTCCAGCTTGAATTTTATAAAACAGTGGAAATTTTTTCTTTTGTAAATTGTACAGTGAATATGCCTCCTCGATGGGTAAATGTACAAGTATTCTTCTTTTTTTTCCATAATTAAACCTTTTAGCGGATTATAAGTTGAAAAAACCTTAAAATTAACCATTAAAAAATAAATTGTTGCACGGTGCGCTCAAGCCATTCGGCTCGCACCGATTTACGGTGCAGCCTGTAAATTTACAGGTTGCACGAAAACTAGTGCTGATGGTATCCACACCGGTTCCGACGTGGTACTACGTGGCGCACCATGTTACTTTAAAATTTTTTAAAAGTGCGGTGCAGTTGGTTACCAGGCCGCACCGTTGACAATGGTGTATCGCAGAAACTTAGTTTGTTGACGAACTTACCAGCCCCTGGGCGGGTAATGTTTTCAGTGCACCGGAACTGCAATTTGACATTATCAACAGTTCAGGTTGGTAAGCCAGTGCTAAGGGCATCTGTACCAATTCCGAGGTGGATACCACAGGTGCACTGTGTTATTTAAATTTCTTTAAAAAGAGAAGTGTGGCCAGCTACCTGGCTACACTGTTGACCTAGTTCAATTGTCGTGGAGCGGTGCATTGACTGAGATAACCACCCCAGGCTGGCTATTTCTGTCAGCGCACGACTTACTGTATTTGGCCTAAGTCAACGGTGTGGCATCTTGAAATACCACACCAATGACTATGTACGGTAGCAAGAGGGTGGTGTGCTCACTTAGTTATAAGCCCTGGGCGGATAGTGAAGTCAGCGCACCGGCCTCCTAACAGCCATGTAGTGAACGATGCGCTAAAAACATTTTCTAGAGCACTACTTCCGGTGTGGTCGATATCATGAGGTGCACCATATCTGGTGCGCTCTGTGGTGTGACGCACCAGGACCGGTGCGTGACTGTGTTTTTGGCACACCGAATCTTGTTTTATTTAGTTTTCAAAAAATAAATATATACTTATATTTGTAAATACATGTGTCATTTAATAAAAAAATTGTGTTTAATATGTCAATCATTCAGAGACGTGAAAGGAGAGAAGAGGGGCAACAACAACAGGAACAGGTGGAACAGTATAACATGATTCTCCTGTGGGAGGCAAGGGAGAGGGAGAGAGATGCGTACTCTCGCCCTATTACAGCAGCGACGCAGGGGCTCCTTAGGTAGGTAGGCCTCCTCAAGTTCTATGAGGAGGCTACTTCCCTAAAGTCCCATAGTTTGTTTTTGAGACATCTTATCCGAAGGTGGAATGCCCAGCAACAGGATTTCCAGGTTGGTATCAACCAGTGGTACATGCCCACTGAGGAGGATGTATATTTTATTACAGGGATATTGAGGAGAGGGGTGGATTTTCGCTCGTTTCCCAAGGTTCTAGTTGGCTATCTGGCAGTGAGTCAGTTATTCTACTCCTAGAGATACATTGGAGAAAATTTAGTATCTCCTGCAGAGTTTTAGGTCGCTGGAGGGCACTTACGTATTGGTGTGTTTGGTCATGAGGAGGTCCAGTGTCTCTGACTCATCATTTCGACCATTTCGCACAACACCAGTGACGGGAAATGCATTAGTTGCCAGCTTTTATATCATGTTGATTCTTTACTACAGCAACCATGACTTGGCAAGTGGTCTGACATGTTTTTGCAGCATTTCTGTACAACATTAGATAGATTTCATGCTCATGCACAACAGAGGGTCAACTTCCCTTTTGCTTCAGAGCTTTTTATTTTTTATTTTTTGAGAGGTTTCCAGAGACGAGGCCTTCTTTTCTTCAGCAGCCTAGTAGGTCGATTACTGAGGCACGTATGCACATGTGGGGGCAGATGATGCTCAAGAGGGAGGAGACACTTTTTCCAAGGAGGATATCAGATGATGCATTGGAGTTGCTAGCCAGTGTTGATGAGCATCCCTTCATTTTGGTCCCCTGTTCGTATGAGGGGTTGGATTGGTGAGGGTGTGCCAACATCCTCTTCACAACTGATGAGTTGCCAGATGATAGAGGTAATATTATTGTTTTATTTAAATTTATTCTAACATGTACTTTAACCTGTTTTTATTAAATTGTGTAATAAAATCCTCTAATTATTGTTGTTTACTTGTATATATTTTGTAGACATTGGCTCTTTTGATGGCGATGAGATGTCGCCACCACCACTTGATCCAGGTGTGGATCCTCATGATGAGGATGAGGGCATGCCAGATATTTTCGAGGATCATCAGGAGGCCAGTCATCGAGATGAGGCTAGACCGTCGACCACTTGTACTGATATTGATGTTGTACTACCACCAGCTGATCCATGACATTTATATTACAGTTGTATATTTTTAACATTATTCAATTATATATATATATATATATATATATATATATATATATATATATATGGTCCATGTATTTTATGTTAATGTTGCATTTGTACTTAATTTACATGTTGGTGATCATCATGATGTGTATGTTGTTAGGTCATGTTAGATATGTTCATTTAATGTGCAGCTTGTAGATAGATGTGTATGTGATAGCATGAGATGTTTATTTGACTTGAGATGTATATTTGATGTTTGTGTTGTACTGATGATGTTAATATATAATGTTAATTATAATTTATTCGATGATCATGATCATGATGATGCAGTTAGCGATTTTGAATGTGTTTTTTAGTCAAATATGATGTTTGTACGACGATTATCATGAACGTGATGTTTATTAATTAATTTAATACCAAATGATCATGATATTGTAAATTTGTAATATTTGTATTTCTAATTGTATTTAAAATTCTAAAATTGTAATTGTAATGTTATATATGTGAATTTCTAAAATTCTAATTGTAATTGTAATTTTTAAAATTGTAAAATTGTAATTGTAATTGTAATTTTTTAATTTGTAAAATTGTGATTGTATATATGTAAAATTTTAAAATTGTAATTGTAATTGTAATTGTAATTGTAAGTGAAATTGTAAAATTGTAATTGTAATTATAATTGTAATTGTATGTAAAATATTTGTAAAATTTTAATTGTATTAATGTGAAATGAATTTATTAAAATTTTTAAATTTGTAAATTTTATAAATTTTAAATAATTGTAAAATAATAAATCTAGAATAATATGACTTATTGTAACATAATAAAGTTTAGAAAATAATGCAAATAAATTCCTGTACTTTAGAATTATAATTATTTTTTTGTGATCTTAGATACAAAAAAAAGAATTAATTTATACAATATGCCATTGTTTTCGAGATCAACATAATACCAACTTATCAAGTGAATTATTGATTTTAACATTAACACAATGCAAATTACCAATTAATTCAAAATACATATTATATTAATATTTCGAAAAACCCATCTTAAAAAATATAAATATTGATGAAATAACACATGTACCATATCACTCCTGGTTCTCATGATCACCCTCATTATCTTCTAGCTCGCATGTCATGATAACACTATTGTTCTCAAAAATATTTTTTGATCTAGGGTCATGTGTCAATACGAACCACCAATCCCTATCCAACACATCTAGGTAAAAAAACACCCGGTTGCAGTGTTTAGGGAAAACACAACACTCCTTAGCTTCATCCCACATCTTTCTAGAGTTTATACATATCAGCCTACTATCGCGATCTTCCTTTACATTATTCCGATCAAAGGTGTCCCACCACTTACAGCTAAAAATAACACATTGGAAAGAAGAAAAATCCACTTCAATGATCTCTTGTATCTTTCCGACGTAACCTAACGTCCCTCGTACTAGTTGTTGATCATGGTGGCTAGATCAACTAGATTGATCGAACTTGACTTCCACTCCACATTATTCTGTGATTTTTCCAGCATCAGAATTTTCTATGCGAAAATGGTGTCCATATGCCCACATAGATGGGAACAAATGCACCTATTATAAAAATGTTAAAAAAATCATAGTGTCATGTGTCTTACAAATAATAATCAAACAGTAGTTAAAATATCAAATGTAGATGTCTTAATATAAGTTTCAAATTTACATATAAATTAAAAATATTATTACCGAGTTGCTACACCCAATCCCTATGTTTAGCGCATCGTCTTCAGCGCGCGGATAACGACCGGTAGCACCGTATTTCTCTTTGTCTTGGTCAGCAACCCAACTGTTGGGGCATATTCTTGGCATATTTTATTTTAAATGATCGGGATAAGGCACACTTCTACCATTCAACCATGTGAATTCTTTCCTATCACTATCCCATTTCATCATGTTTTGTTTGTACAATGCGACCCATGGTTGTATCGCTTCAGAATTGTAGAGAATGAATTTATTGATTGCTTCAATTTATGCATTCTCTGATGAAATCAAACCAAAATTATATAGTACTTAGGGATAAAAATATAAATTATATCGAATTTCAATATGAATATTAATTACTTTTTGTAAATTTGAAAAATTATAAGTCGCTTACTCTTTATCAAGCGCTTTTTTCCACTCATTTGGAGCAACTCTCCTTCTCTTTTGTCTTCATCCATTTGACCATCCCAAATCACCGCACTTGGTCTGTTGTCGATCTACTTGATGTAATCACTAGAATAGTATAAATACTCATACGATATGTACCCCTCTGCCATAAACCCCTTGGGTTTTTCCGTTTGTCGAACAAAACCTTTCAATTTCTTCATGTTCCTCTCTAAGAAGAGCATCCAATGACAAGAAACAACCCCAACTAATTCAACCTCATCTACTATGTGGATTAGAAGATGAACCTGTAAGTCCATGAAACTCGTCGGCAATTCCTTCTCAAACATACAAACAATCTCAACTATCTCTTGACACCACTGTCGAATGCTAGCCACATGAATCTCCTTTGACATGATTCAACATACAAATGCAAATAATTTAGATGTGGCATGTCCTAGGTCTTGATGGAATTCATGTTTCACACACCCACGCACAAAAAAAGGATAATGACACTGCAAAGTTATAAACACGTGCAATAATATAAAAAATTAGTTATGTTTTATGATCCCCGCATGGGATAAAATTTATTAATATAAAAAATAATAAAATCATGATTTTTACATTATACGTACTCTTAGAAGATTCAAATGGTCATCCAATTTCAACCTCGACAAATGGTCATCCACGGTGAAGCAGTGCCATAGTGAAGACCTGTATGAAGTTGGCACCCTCACATCCATCATAACTTCCTTTGCCAAAGATATATCATCTTTTTTTGAAATCCATGGGACATCACCTTCTTTGAAAAACCATGAATTAGAGGGATGAGCTCCTGCCTCTGATCCCGTACTTTCTAATCATCTTAGCGAATATTTATTTTTAGTTTTTGAAGTAATAAGATCTTTCCTAATAGCCAATGTGTCACTTTTTTTTGATGATATGTGTCTCCATAAAGAAGATGATTTTTTTTTAAATATATGCATGGGATCTAATAAGTGGGAAATCTTAAGATGCTACCAATATGGGAGGTCATAAAAGATAGATTTCATTTTCATCCCAATGGGAAATTTCTCAACATAGGTGTTGAAGAAATCTGGATCACCGAACTTAGGCTCCCCATTTGAATCAAACATTTCTATGAACTCCTTCTCCTTCTCTCTCTCATATGCTCTAAGCCATTCAGATGGTGTCATTATTGGAGGCCTTTGGGTTCTCTCTCGTTTACCATTGAAAGTGGATGCTGCTCTTCTGTAAAGGTGTTGTTCTGGTAGGAATATCCTGGAGCAATCATACACTGGATTTCGTAGGTCCTTCGACCATCTAGCTTTCAGAGAAGGTCCACAACATTTACATCCAAAACACCCTTTTGTTACAAGACCTGCGAGATTATATTTGTATACATTAATTAATATGCATGGCACGTTAAATAATATCATGAAGATCAGAACAAATGTTATTACAAAAAATTAAATAACCAATATGTGAAAGAATATTGTTACATTATATATAATCAAATCAATAAATTAAACGTGTAATTTACCAGAGCAAACTCCTAAGCCTGGATAATAATGTGTCATGTAAGCACATATGCCATACAACGTAAAACTCCTCTTTGCTGCGATGGGTCTTGATACATCGTATACATTTATCCCATCCCATAATTCCTTCAATTCATATACCAATGGTTGTAAGTAGACATCCATATTCTTCACTTGTCTTCTACCAGGGACTATGAGAGCCAACATAAGATGTTCATTATTCACAGAAAACCATGGGGGGATATTGTTATTGATCACTACTACAGGCCAAACAGAATAGTTGGTGTTCTGGAGGAAATATGGGTTGACGCCATCCATGGCTATGCTGAGTCGTAGACTTCATACTTCATTCATGAATTTTTCGGGCCATGTATCCTCTATATGCTTCATGGCTATTGAATCAATTTGGATTTGCATAAATCCCAACTCACTTTTGTGTGAGGCATGCCATCCCAACAACATAGCTAATTCTTTGCAACGAAATAGCCTTTGAATCCTTGGGATTATAGGCATGCGCCTCAATATCTTAAAAGGAGGATCAGTAGGTGATTTATCCTTCTTTTTTGATTTATCATACCTATCATGCCCACATTTCGGACACATCTCTTTGTCTGCATATTCTCATATATATAGAATACAATCATTTGTACATGCATGATATGATATGTACACAACACCCAACATTTTCAACAATTTCTTTTCCTCTTCGCAACTACCGGGCAAGACATTATCACTCGGAAGAACCTTATCTTTGACTAAACTGTAGTTGGTGATCATGGAAAAATATATTAATATTAAATGTACATTAATGTCGATATAATTATTAACGTTCATAAAATTTAACATTTGTAATTTTCATTGCAGTGTACTGATTATATTTCAAATTTATATAAGGGGAGTACTTTATGGTAACTTACCTCAAAAGTTCTGAGAAACATGCATTTAACAAGCCAAACTTTTCTTTCAAGTTGTATAGTAAAATTTTTGTCCTCAACTGGGTAGACTTTGATTGATCGCCAGGTCCAAAGAGAGGGGTGGTGGAAGCAAATTTAAGGCTTTCAAAAAAGGTGTCAGCGATATGAGCATCATCCCCTAGCTGATCATCATTTTGGAATGCATCTAACAACATTGTCTCCATGGCAGTCATATCCCTTAAGTAATCATCCATACCAACCCCTATTTGATTGCCTCCATTTCCAGCTTTTGAAGAACTACTATTGTTGTATTCATTCCTAATTAGTGAATCTGGACGTAGTAGGAATTGAATCGGTGGTTGATTCAACCATTCTTGGTATCATTCCTCTCCTATTTTTTCTCTTAATTCAGTCTTCTCTTGATTTGACATTGTCGTGGGGTGAAACGGAAGATGGTAGGTAGGTCGTTCATCATCACTAGAATATTAATAATTTAAAAAAAAAAATTGAACATGATTAGTAAAAAATATATGATATCAATTAGTAACCACGTTGACAATATTGCATGATTATAAATTGGTTTGACGTTGAAATAATTTCATATTAATCAATATATATACCAAACAATTATAATTATAATTACCATCATTGTCCCGAGAGAAGATGCAATATTGTTACAATTGGTAGGGTGAAGCGGCTGTCCATTTTCATCTACCAAATGCGCCTTGCAATATGCAGCTCCTGATAAGAACTTCTGACGTTTTGGAGCTGTTTGAATATTTTGTGCATCTAAACTCGATGCTGAATCTGCATGAAGCTACAAATTTTTATGCATTATAAATTTAATTAAGTTGTGCATGATTGACTGCATGGATAAAAAACATATATAAATTCAATTAGATAGTGAAAAAATAAAACAAATCTGAAGTAAATATTACATCTCCACATGGATAGGGAGAAATCCGTGATGGACTTTGAGAAATATTATGGAACAAGCTGGATTTTGAAGAATTGTCCATTCCATATAATATATGATATTTTCTCCCTGCATTTGAGCAAAACAAAAGTAAATTTTGGTGCACAAACTTCAATGTCATTCCGGTGGGTAATGTACAGATAACTGCACCGGTGAGTTTTTTATTTTGCGCACTGGTGCCATTTTATAACATGACGCACTGGTGTGTCTAAATTAAAGGACGCATCGGTAAACGAATAAATGCAAATAAGAAAAACACAACCCTATTTTCTTTAAGTGAAAAAAAAAAAACGGTAAATTGAAAAATGGGCAGCAAAATATTTTCGAAAATCTACTTTCATAAAACATTTCTTTAAATACTAAACACTTTTCATCATTTCATTATTTTTGCAAAAAATTTCAGCCAGAGATTTGTAGGATACGTACCTGGAGCAAACAGAGCACGAGAGCACTGTGGATAAGGGAAATATGTTCGAACAGAAGTATTCAGACAATCAGAATTCCAAAGCTCTTGTTATTCAAACCATGTACCATAGAATTTCAAACGATGTGAGTAAGTTTATTGTTATTTTTGTAATTTTTTCTGCAGTTTTTTTTATGCAGTAAAATAAGAAATCTAAGTCTATTGTTTTTTTTTTACTTTTTTTCTGTAGTTTTTTTATTAAGTAAAATAACAAAATCAAACCTTATTGTTTTTTTAGCTTTTTCTTCTGCAGTTTTTTTTAATCTTTTCTGCAGTTCTCAGAAACAAAAATAAAAAAGAAATCCATTGTTACAAACAAAACCCTAGATTTTTTTTTGTTTATGTCCTTTATTCTCCCTCTTTCTTTTTAATTTAGATTTATAGTGTTTGTATAGTCATAAGTCATCCAAACCACGAGACGACTTGCATATTCGGATCCCAATCCATGTTGGCCCTTGTGTCAATCTTAAAAAAATACATATTTTTTTTGTCGATGTGCCCTGTGTAACAGAGTGTATCAATGCGCTCCGTTATAGCAGCGCACCGCGAAAGTACAGTGAAAAAAACAATTTTTTTTTTTATCAGTGCGGCATACGTAACATATGGCATTGGTGCATTATTTCATTATGGCGCACCGCAAATGTGTTTTTTTGCAAAAAAAACCATTTTAGAAACAAACTCTACATCCTTTTTGTTTCTGCCTTTTCTTCTCCTAATTTATGTGATTTCAGAATTAGGGCTTTTCAATTTATATTTATAGGATTTTTATTGCTAAATATAAGCCTAAGATATCCAACCAATAGGAGGACCTGCATAGTCAGATCCCAATCCATGTCAGGCCTTGCGTCAATCTTAAAAAAATACAGACTTTTTTTTCTTCAGTGCGTCGTGTGTAACATAGCGCACCGGTGCGCTCGGTTATAGCAGTGCAACACGAAAGTACAATGATAAAAAATAAAAAAATAAGAAATATTTTTATCAGTGCACCATATGTAACATATGGTGCCAGTGCGCTATTTCATTATGGCGCACCGCAAACGTGTTGTTTTGAAAAAAAAAACATTTTAGAAACAAACCCTACATTCTTTTTGTTTCTGCCCTTTCTTCTCCCACTTTCTGTGATTTCAGAATTAGGATTTTTCAATTTATATTTATAGGGTTTGTATTGCTAAATATAAGCCTAAGACATCCAACCAACGGGAGGACTTGCATATTCTGATGCCAATCCATGTCGACCCTTGCGTGAAAAAAAAAAAAATTGTCGGTGCGCCTTGGCGGTATACCACACCGGTGTGCTTTGTTCTCTCAGAGCACTGCGCAAGTACTGTGATAAAAAATTAGAAAAAAAAAATATTTTTTCAATGCGCCATTTATAAAATATGCAGTCAGTGCACTATTTCATTACAGCACACCGCAAACGTTCTGTTTCAAAAAAAAAAACTTTCAAAAGATACAAATCTTACATTTTTTTTGTTTCTCCCCTTTCTTCTTGCTCTTTCTGTGATTTCAGAATTAGGGTTTTTGAATTTAAATTTATAGGGTTTGTATTGCTAAATATAGACCTAAGACATCCAACCGACAGGACGATTAACATAGTCGGATCCCAATCCATGTGGGCCCTGGCACGAATTTAAAAAAAAACATATTTTTTTATCGGTGCGCCTGGCGTACGTAGCGCACTTCACAATGTAATGTGATAATTTATTTTTTTTAATTGGTGCGCCATATGTAAAATATAGCACCGATTTCTGATAAAAAACTAACACTAGAAATTTTTTATTATTTTATCATGGTTAACCGGTGCAGCCATTGACATGTAACACACTGGTGCTCCTTGGTGACATAGATCACCGTATGGTCTATTATACTATTATGGCAGTGCGTTTGGAAGAGAGACACGCACCGGCCTCGATGCGTAAGCTATGAATGGCACACCGGTTTTTTGAGATTTTTTTTTTTACTTGAAAAGATGACAATTTATTTATAAATATATTATTCAATGATATGGTACAGGTTTGAAATTGATAAAGAAATGAGTGACAAGAGATCAAGTAACAAAAATACTGATAACACATCAAGAAAAGAAAAAAAGGCAAGTTCTTTGTAAATGTTTTACAAAAAAATTATTTTTGAACTATATGTAGGTTTAACTAATATGTATTGTTTACTGTGTATCATGCAGAGCCAAAAAATGATGAAGCTCGATAAGGTTATTTCTGATCTAGGACCAGAAAAGTGTAAAAGCTTGATGGAAAAATTTCGAAAGGATGAATCAGGCGAATGAAAAAAATATTATTGATCAAATATGAGCTTCTTTTTTTAGTTTTCATTAATAATATAATTAAAATTATTAGATAACATGTGTGAAAAAGTCTATTAATTCACATCGATTTAATGTTCTATAGGGACCAACAACTTAGAAAAGGAATGTTGTTCTAAGAAAAGGAAAAAAATAGAACATGCAAATGAAAATGAATTGGTCCTTAGCTCATGTGGAGTGGTGCTGGATGTGCACGAAAGGGGGGGAAACTTTTACAAAAGTTTGAGGGATCTAGTGGAATGAATGTATAGACGTTTTTTCCACTTATAATACAAAAACCAATCCAATGATTCCAAGAACCAAATTTTATGTAAACTACAGGAATAGTTTCCAGAGAATTGGTCAGTGAGACGTGTTAGACTTTTAATAGTAAAAACGTACAACAAAAAAAAAGAAGGAATGAAAAATTAATATTCCTTTAGATGTTTGTCTAGAATTATTTATAAATATCACTTTTGTTATACTTACTTTTCATATATCAATATAAAAATTAAATATTTTATTGTCATGTTACATTTTCAGGAAGATTATGGAAATCTCAGAAGATGAACGAGCTGATATGAAAAATATGCCAGTAGGAATGTCCAAAAAGGTGTACAAGGAGATGGTCAAATAAATGGACAAAATTGCATCGTTGGTGGAGCCATCTCAACAACAACTTGCTTCAAATGTAATATGTAATAATTGATTTTTTCGATCATTAGGTAAAATAACTAAACATTTAACATTAAATATTAATTTTCAAGTATTTTATTGCAGAAAAGAAAAGAAAATGGAACCCATTCTGCACATAAAACAAGACGAAAAGGAAGAAAATGATTGATATCTAAGTTTGTGAGTAATTGTTACTTCCTTATAACAGCTTAACTAGATTCCATTTTTGTATTTTTTAATTTGTTTTACAAAAATAATCATTGAATTTCTTCAAACAGGTGCTAACATAAAAAGAAGAACCATCAGAGGAATTGATTGAAATTGGGTTAAATATGGGCTGTGCGTATATGTTGGCATATCAGAACTTAATTGTGGAATTTGTAAGCATCTATCGATCTTGTTTTACTTAGCTCCGTCTATAATTAATAGAAAAAATAAATATTTTATATTAAATATATGATTTGTTATGGGGTATATAACTTGCAGGAAAAAAAGTATGGCGCTGCACCAACAGATCAAATCTTGAAAGATGGCATGTTACATGGTTTTGAAAGAATGTGTATAGTTTATGAGTCAATTGTTGCATTGGTACGTCATCTTTTTTCAATTTACATTGATTTATATTATTTAATATTGCAATTTTCATTATTCTCCCCAATGTATATACACTCATTACAATTTATTTTTATGTTTCTAGATGGAAGGTGAAGAAGAAAAAAACAATCAACACCGTGATCAAAACATTTCTGAAAATAACCCAAGTCATGGAAGTAGCTCTAGCAGCAACAACAGTTCAAGTGAAGAATGATGATCATTATGTTTGGATATAAAAGCAAGGTGTTGTATTTTTTGAAAAATGTCTGTGAAATCAGACATTTTCTTTAATGTAATGGACATAGTTCCCAATTGAAAGATAAAAGGATACCAATAACTGTCCCATTTTGTATGACAAAGAATGTCTTATTCACACACACACACAGATATATATAATGTTTTAATTTATTCTATTGTTTTCTCTATTGTCGCTAATGCATTCTCATTTTTCCTTCTCAAATGCACTAATAAAAATTTAATTCATATGAATATTGTTATAAGATATATACGTGTTGACTTTTGATGAATAATGAATTTTTAAAAACCACAATAATTTTGATATGATATAACAAATTAATCCAAACATCAAATTCAAATGCATTAATAAAAATTTAATTAATATGAAAATTGTTATAAGATGTGTTGACTTTTGATGAATAATGAATTTAAAACAATCACAATAATTGCACTGTCACAGGTCGATGTTTCTAAAAAATACAAAATGAAAATCGGTGCATGTATACTTACACCGGTGCGCTTGTATTCTTAAGCACCCCGGTGCATTTGTATTTTAAGTGCCCCAGCGCGTTTTTACGACCTATGGGCACTGCAAAAATACCAAAACCGATTAAAAATATCGAGGCATTTGTGTGGTACGGCTCTTCAGTGCATTTATGTCTATCTATGCACTGGTGCCTTTTTACGACCTATTAGCACCGCACGAATACATATATAAATTGTAAATCTTGGTGCATTTGTGTGATACTATGCACCAGGGCGTTTTTCTGTCTATATGCACCAGGGCATTTAGACGACCTATGGGCACCTCACGAATACTGATACCAATTATAAATCTTCGTACATTTGTGTGATATTGCGCACCAGGGCATTTAAGAGTCTATGCGCACCAGTGTATTTGCAAGGCATATTTGCACCACACGAATACCGATACCAATTATAAAGCTCAGTGCATTTGTGTGAAAGGATGCACCGGTGTGTTTCTATAAGTCTATGCATCAACGCATTGATACGACCTATGGGCACTGCTCAATTCCCAAGACCAATTATAATTGCCTCGTGCATTGTATCACCAACACTACGCCCAGTTTTGTTTTATATCTTAACGGCCCGGTGCATTCGCCTTAGACTGCCCCGGGGAACTGTCCACAGGTAAGCATTGGTGTGTTAAGTCTTGATTAGCGCACTGATGAAAAAAACATCTGTAATAACCTTCGGCCGCCCATTTTTTTTGGTTGTGTTGAATTTTTGTTAAAAGCTCTGCCAAAACCTCTGTAACCATAAACGGATGTGGCAGCATATGTTTTTTTGACAATTTTAGCCAATTTTATAACACTAAAAACCTCCTTTATAACCTCTATTAGAGGGTCTTTTCCTTGTATTGAACGTCATTATTGCAAGAAATATGGGCACTATGCCAATGGATGTAGGAAAAAGAAAAATGACATGAATAATAGGCAGAATGCTAATTTTACAAAAGAAGAAAAGAACAAGAAGAATGTGTTGTTAACATGTAATGTAGTACAAGATAGACAATATAATGTATGGTTCTTAGACTTAGGTTGTAGTAACCACATGATTGGAAACATAGCAATGTTTTTCAATCTAGATGAAAATGTTAAATCTGAAGTAACAACAGGGACTGATAGTAAGGTCTTTGTCATGGGAAAAGGAAGAATAAGTATCCTGACAAGAAAAGGAGAACAAAAGTTTGTGCCAGATGTATATTATGTACTTGGCTTGAAATGTAATCTTTTGAGCATTGGATATCTCATAAACAAGGGCTACAATGTATTCTTTAAATATGATGTGTGCACAATCATGGAATTACCTCCAAGCAAGAAATTCATTGCAGAGGTGCAGATGACAAGCAATAGGATGCTTCCCCTCAAGCTCAGAATAGACTTGAAGGAAAGAAGAAATGTAGTAGTTGTAACACAAGAGGTCTTTCAAGAGGAAGTGAAAGATGAAAACTAGTTATGGCACTTGAGATTTGGACATCTCAATTTCGGAGGCCTGAACTTGTTGCACAGAAAGGGAATGGTAAAGGGATTACCATTAATTGAGAAACCAGAAAACCTTTGTGAAGACTGCATCTTCCGCAAACAACATAGAGAAAGCTTTCTATCAGGAAAGAGCATAAGGGAAAAGGCACCCTTAAAAATTGTCCATTCATATTTGTGTGGAACAATGCAAACACCATATCTAGCCGGCAGCAAATATGTTTTGACATTAATAGATGATTACACCAGAAAGACAGGGGTGTATTTGTTGAAATAGAAGAGTGAAGTGTTTGAACAGTTCTTCCATTTCAAAGCTCTTGTTGAGAAGCAGAGTGGGCACTACATTAAAGTGCTAAGAACTGACAGAGGTGGACAATACATCTCCAAAGGGTTCCTACGTTTCTGTAGGGGGAATGGCATACATAAGAAGTTTACCACAAGGTACACACCTCAATAAAATGTTGTTGTAGAAAGGAAGAATAGGACCATGATGGACATGATCAGAAGTATGTTGAAGGCAAAACATTTTCCAAATGAGTATTGGGCTAAATCTGTAAATTGTGCCGCATATATCTTGAATATATGTCCAACCAAAGCTATCATGAATAGAGTTCTGGAAGAAGCATGGAGTAGAAAAAAGCAGTTTGTCACTCACATGAAAGTTTTTGGATGTGTGGCTTATGCACATGTCCCAGATAAATTGATAAAGAAGCTTGACAGCAAGGAGGAGAAGTGTATCTTTGTTGGATATAGCGATGATTGCAAGGCATACAAACTCTATAATCTAGCCACCAAGAAATAAATAATAATCAGAGATTTGTGGTTTATTGAAGAAGAAGCTTGGGATGAAAGCTTAGAGAAAATAGTGAATGTGAAGACATGTGTGTTTCACGAAGAACAAGAGGAAGGGAAAGAAGCAAATAATCGCTCCTTGGTGGCTCCTCCTCCACCACGGAAAGCACAACAAACCACACCACAAACTGGAAATAGAACAACCTTGAGAAATCAAGGAAGTTCTTCTTCAAGCACACCACAGGGAACTTAAACTCCCTCGAGTTCAAGTGGAACTCCAAGTACACCAAGAAGACCGAGATTTATGAACAAGGAGAGGTAAATGATAATTCTGGTCTGAACTCTTTATTTTCTTTGTATTGTCATGTTCATGACCCAATTCATTTTGAAGGTGTTGTAAAGGAAGAAAAATGGATTGAAGCAATGAACGAAGATATTGGTGCAATAGAAAAGAGTAATACATGGGAGTTAGTGGACCTCCCTAAAGGTAAAGAAGTCATTGAAGTAAAATGAGTCTATAATACCAAGACAAATGATGAAGGCAATATTGAAAGGCACAAAGAAAGACTTGTTGTCAAAGGCTACAAGCAGCAACAAGGAAAAGATTATGAAGAAACCTTTGCACCGGTTTCAAGGATGGAAACAGTGAGAATAGTGTTGTCCATAGCAGCACAACAAAAATGGAAGGTTTACCAATTAGATGTGAAATCTGCATTCCTAAATGGAGTGTTGAAAGAAGAAATATATGTTGAACAGCCTCCAGGCTATGACATTGAAGGCCAAGAGCACAAAGTATGAAAGTTGAAGAAAGCTCTTTATGGGCTGAAGCAAGCACCGAGAGCATGGTACAACAAGATAGATGCTTACCTGATTGAATATGGATTTGAGAAATGTGATGGACAACCCAAAATATACATAAAAGAAAATGATGGTAAGATTCTTATTGTTGTTTTATATGTAGATGATTTAATCTTTACAGGCAATGAAGTTTCTCTCATTGCTGATTTTAAAGCAGTCATAAAGAGTGAATTTGAAATGACTGATTTGAATTTTTTTGAGATATTTTCTTGGAATAGAAGTAGAGAAAAATGAAAATGAGATTTTTATTTCCCAAGAAAAATATGTTGAAGAAAATTTTAAAAGATTCAACATGCAGAATATCAAAGTAGCTGTAACTCCAACTGTCACGGGGTTAAAATTGAACAAAAAAGACAACAACAAGGATTTTGATCCAAGTTTGTATAAAATCATAGTTGATAGCCTCATGTATTTGACTACAACTAGGCCAGATATTATGCACGCTGTAAGTTTAATTTCCAGATTCATGGAAACACCAAAAGAGACTCATTGGCAAGCAATCAAGAGGATTATAAGGTATGTGAATGGAACGAAGGGGTATGGTATTTTATACCCCCCATCTAAAAATTTTAAATTGATTGGTTATACTGATAGTGATTGGGTTGGAAGTGTAGATGACAGGAAGAGCACATCTCGATATGTGTTTCATTTGGGATCGGGAGCTATTTCATGGGCTTCCAAGAAGCAACCAATAGTTGCTTTATCAACAGCAGAGGCAAAATATGTGGCAGCAACAGTAGCAACATGCCAAGCAGAATGGATAAGAAGAATGCTCAAAGATTTATGTCATGAACAGGACAAAGGAACAACAATTTATTTTGATAATAGCTCAGCGATAGCTTTATCAAAGAATTATGTATTCCATAAGAGAACAAAGCATACTGATGCAAAATATCATTTTATAAGAGAACTGGTTAATAATGGTGAGATTGTTTTGCAGCATTGCAGGACAGAGGAACATTTTGTTGATATCCTCACAAAGCCATTAACGCAGAAAAGTTTTAACTATCTCAGGAAATGTTTGGGCATGAAAGAGAACAACAGTTGTAATTAAGGGGGAGTGTTGGAATTTAATTCCAACTGCTACACGCAGAGCAGAAGCACGACAAACGTTATTTGATGGGAAATTGGTAAGACAACAATGTCGGCAAAATATTGTTTGGAATTCCACATGCTACCTCTGCATTTAAACATTCACTTGCCCGCACTTAAACTCGCCCACCGCAATGAATTCTCTAGCAACCATTTGTTTTGAATTGATCGCGCAGCAACACCATTCCGGGGGGCAGTAAGCTTGAGCTGCAAAGAGGAATGATGACCCACCGAAGGAGGTGACGTCACCTTCCTTCAGTACCAATGAAAATAATTTCGTGGGGCAAAAAAACTAGCTCTTGCATAATTTTTCGAAGCCCATGAAATCTGGAGTAAATGCATAAAGTTTTTTTATTTTAATGTTTTTATTTGTCGTGACTTATTTTTGTTTTAAACATAGGTTATAAATAGTTCATAATATATATTGTAAATATTCTATATTTATAATATATATGAATATTGTAATGTTGACTTTATATATATGTATATGCCTTGTGCATTGTGTAGAAAAAGAGAGAGAGCCCGAAGGCTAGAAAAAAGGACTATGTAATGTAATTTGTGCCCAAAGGCAGAAAAGAAATAGAGAGCATTGTGTGTGTAGCAGTGAATAGAAACATAGAGAGATAGACAAAGAAGAAAAATTAAAGGGTTGTGTGTGTGAAACAGCCAGAAGTTTTTTTTGTGAATCCACAACTTTGTTCTGAAGAAAGAATTTCACTTTTGTAACAGAGTTTTTTGTTTTTAATAAAATAGAGTGTTTATGCTATCTCTGTCCAAAAATTTTAAAAAGAATTTTATTTTCCTCTGTGGATTCAGAATTGTTCATAAATTCCAACAACGGCTTAAAATATCCATTTCCTTTCCTTTGTCTTAGTCTTGAAGGTATGAATATCGTATATTCTACCCAGTCCCCCGACGCTTCGCCAAGTTCGTACTAAATAATATTGTGCACTTCGGTCCCTAAATTTTGTTATTATCGTGTTATTTTAATAAAGATATCAATGATTCACGTGGTGAAGAGTGATGAGAAGGGAATTGTATATCTATATCTGAATTGATAACCTTGTTTTTCCTTCGTAGTTGGATTATAAAGAAATTCCATACCATCGCTTAAAAAATGAAATGATTTAATAAAACCGAGGTGCTCTTACATTTAACATATAATATATACATGAGCATATCATCGATCATAACAGTGACCAATGTTAGGGATAATCCAGAAACATTATAGCAATTTTTTTCATAAACCCATAAAATGCCACTGAATTTTTTAATGCAAAATATTTTATGGTATGTTAATATTGAAATATTAGAGATTCTTTGATTTGTTTACTAACTTGACTCAATTTCTTTACTTGCACCTCCACCTTAAATACAATTGTTTTGAGAGGTTTTCCATACGATTAGAGAAGACGTTGAAAAGTTATAGTTTTGCTAATACTATTTTTATATTAGAACAGAGACTATATATATATATATATATATATATAACAAACATCTACCAAGTATAAGGTGCAAATCTTTAATAAAGTGAAGAAAACTGATTTTTAATATTTGGTAGATTTAGAGTTAAAAAAAAAATTATGTTGATTTATATTTCATTATTTTTAGATTTTAAAATGAATGACAATAAATTTTTTATCATATATTTTTAATCATGATTTATTTAAATAAAACTTAAAGATAATTTTTTTTAATAGCACCTTATATTATGTGTTATAGTGTTAATTGTGCCGAGATACATACTTATAAGCTTTTCAAAATTTTGGATCTTTAGAAAATAAAATTGACTAGATTGGGTAAATTTGGAATTTTGTTTTTCTTCTTAGTAATTATATGGATAAAATAAAGGGTAATCAATACAATTTTGTGTTTCTAAACCATGTATTCATGAGAAATACCACTGCAATGAAGAAATGAAAGCCTTAGAAGTCTGGAAGTCATGTTATAAAACAGGATAATGCACCTGAGCAGTCCAGGAGATGTGTTATATTGCATGCCAAGAGTTTTGAATCCACATTATTCAAAATGCATTACTAACGAATTTTCCAAGCTCTAATAAGAGCATTAGTTGCCCAAACTTCAAGCTCTCTCGGTTAACGCGGCCTCAGGGCACCAAAAGGTGCATCTCAAAACCCACTTAGGTATCAAAACCAAGTTGAAGAAAACGTACTTGAAGTAATAGAGGAAGCAACAGAGGATTTCTGATATAAGGAGTATCCAAGTTAAAGATGAAGGTGGATATCTAGCAACAGATCTACAACTAGATGAAGAATTTTGTGAATCCCACTTGAAAGTAGATGACAATGATGATGGTATGTTACCATAAGTAGAGAAAGAACACACATATGCTCTTGAATCCCATTGTACACAGCCACAAGTGTATGACAATCATGTGAATCCAAAAATAGATCTTGTTGGTGACAACGAAGTTGTCATTGAAGCATTGAGTGGTATGGTGAATCCAGAAATTAAGATTGTTGATGTTACTTTTGATCAAGAACAATTAGCTAATGATGAATGGTTGGATATGATGCAACAAAAATATCTTATTGACATGATGTTATTTTGTGAGAGAAGCTCACTTGTGTTTGAAAACCAAGAATAAGTGGAAGCGACGAAGGCAAAGAATGAAGTGCAAGAGGAGAAAGTTCTCATTGAAACACATAAAGAACAGAACAAAAACTATATGGTTTTGCAAATGATTTATAACTTAACATTGATTTTTAGTGTGCAGATATTAGCAACAACTAGGAAGAAGAAACAAATTTTGAAAATGAGTTAAAGTTCCTTGAAGCATGGCTTGCAACACCATGTTTTGATAAAGTATGCATAGAAGTTGAAAAAATGAATGTTGAAGACATCATGGATGATGAAAAAATTAATGAAATTTTCATGTATTGGAGTTGTGAAGAGATGAAATTGTATTGTGGACTTATATTGCTGCAAAACATTCACGATGAAAATTGCACTGTAGAAAATGACATGTGGAAATAGTCCACATACAAGCCTACTTTAGAACAAGTAGAGGAAATACGTGGAAAACCTGTAACAATGGAAGAGTTACACTAGAAATTGAAGTTTGAATCCTACAATGAAAAGAAAAACCCGAATCAATTCATAAGGTACAGGAATTGAAAGAAAAGAAAAAGAAAAGGAAATCTAAGGGATGTCGATTTTCTTTTTTAATTGTAAGCCTGGCTAAGACTCATACCAACATACATTCTAGTTTAAATTCTTGTGGTTCTAATTAAATGGGAATGTTGGAGAAACTAATTCCAACAACATGCTAGGTGTCATAACAATCTATCCAGGTGTCATAGTTAGTTTGAGTTCATTCTAGTTTGATTGAGTTCTAATTGAGTCTCACTCAAGTCATTAATTATTGTTGTCTCCTATGTAATCTATTTAGTTGTTGATAATAGTGATAAGGACACTCTTCTCCACCATTTTGAATTCTCTAACATTGAGAGGTGTTTAAATATTTAATTCTATACGATATTAAGATTTAACTATACATTTTGTTTTTATTAGGTTATGATATTTTTTTTGTAAATAATGTTTATGATAGTTTATGTGCTTTTGTCTCACGCCTTTCTTTGTAATACAGTTATATTCTTTTATTAGGAAGGATAAATTTTCATTTCTTTTGTAAAAAATGTGTAAATTGAAAAAGGCTGAAAAAAAATCATGATTTAGGTATTTTATAGTGTTTTTGTAGGCTTAAAAATTTTCTCCATGTTTAAAATCAACAACTTGTTTATAATTTCTCCAATTTGTTATCTAAATTTATTTATAGCCTTCGAATAACTCTCACTATTGAATAGAAATCCTGTGATATATTAGGTATTTATTGATAGTATAGTAATAATATTCTCAATATTTTTAATTTTTTTTAGTTTTTTTGTAGTTTTATTTTCTTAATTTAGTTTTAGATAATTGGGATTGTTTAAATGACTTTTTGGCTTATTTATATTTAATTAGTATTGTTTTATAATATACTTTGGATTTTTCTTGAGTTTTTTTTTGCAAATTAATTTATTGATATATAAAATGTGGATAACGGAAAAAATGAAACCTATCAACTTATATCTCACACATTTATTTGTATGGTTATGTTAGTAATATTTATATTATATAATGTTAAAGTAGAGATAATTTCTATTAATCTCATTGAATGTGGAGTATATCACCATAAATGTTTCAAAAGAAAATTTATATATGTTGTTTAAATGGCAGTGATATTTTTTAACCTCATGGAAATGGAGTATTTCATTTATATGTTTGAATGGAAAACTATGCATGTGAATTTGGAAAATTAAGGAAAAAAAATTTATGGTATTTTTGTCATATTAAAATGTATAAGTGATTTATATAATTAAAATTATAACGTTTGTACATAAATTGAAAAATAAATATTTTTGTAAATATTCCAATTCAATTATTTATTTATTGAGAACTTCAATAACTAGAGCTTAAAGTAGGATAATATAATAAGTTATATTCTTCCATAAGCACGATAATAATTATCACATGCTTACACTTAGGGTCATTATTGAGTAAGCCCAACATCATTCTTCAAATTTTTATAGTTATTTTGTAGTCCTTCAAAAATATTTTGACTCTATTTCTAGGGAGGCATTATTCGAGAGAGTTGGAGAAATTAGAATCGCATAGAAATTTTTGGAAACCATAATGTATTCATATGAGTTATTTCTTGGTCATTTATGTACAACACATGGGAAAAAAAATTATCTACAAGACTTTTAGGAGAAAAAATGGTTTCTCCTTATCTCCTCTACCGCTTGGGATCTATGTTGATTAGTTGAAGTCCTTCCTTGATGAAAGCGACCATGAAAAATATGGATTCCTTCTACATTTAATCTTCATTTCTATATTTATGTTTGTATATAATGTGGTCCTTCTAGCTGCATCCCCTAACCAGTTGTAGATACAACCAAATCCCATGGACATTTTCTATGATATTTGTTAGTTGATTATGAATCTAGGTAATACCATGTTCATGATATTTAATGCATTTAGAAATATCATCCTTAATCAATATTTCTTTTCCAAAGGAAAGGCCATCAAGATCATGAGAACATATACTTATCTAAGGGTATTATTCACATTACGTCACTTCATATTATGGCATGCATTTTAACCCAAAATGAACAAGGGATATGAGTCCTTTGCCATTATTCAAATAAAACTATTTTGGAATCATTTTCAGGACATGTCAACAAATATGTCACTCATGCACACTCTTTCCTAGCCCGTAATTATATACTTGTATGACCCATTAGGTCATATACTTATCTGGGGGTATTATTCACATGAACTAATTTAGTTTGTGACATGTACTGTAGCATCAAAGAAACAAGGTCTATGAGTCACTAGCCATTCTCTAGAGAAAGTTTGTTTAAAATCATTTTTAGGACACATCAAATAACATGTCACTCATGGATACTCTTGTTCGACTCATAGTTCCATATTGTTTTTTTTTTGGGATTTGGGTTAATATATTGTATGTTTTCTGCAACTTAAAAATTATAGGCCATCCTCCCTCATCACATCATTCCATGCGAATATATAGTTGTTAATCTCATCATTCTCATAATGTTTAGATCTCACCTCTTCCAACGTAACAAAATGTTTTGTCTCATTGGGTTCACTAATACTGAAAAGTTGCCTGACCAATATCCACACTTGGATTATCATTCACCTATGTCCATGGTAGTAGCTTATTCTTTGGATCATTATTTTTTTGGCGCACTAGATTCTTAGATATCCTAGTTTCGATTGATATTATGATGAAACAAACTATTACATTTTAATATTCCTTGTAACCTACAACCTACAACCTCAAGATTAAAGTAAATATTCCCTACCCTATCCTATTGATTGAATAAATCATTTTTCCCATTAAAACCATGGCTATGATTAGGTATCTTATGTACAAGAAGAATTTATACAACATGGATGATAATAGTATTCCTAAAATTGCTTCTAATTCTAGTCAAAATCTTCACCCTTGGCTCAAGCGAGGGTGGCATATAGATGCCCAATATTTATTGGACCATTACGTGATAAAGAAAAAAACCATATTACAAAATTCTAAAAAAATATTTATTTGACTAACAAGAAAATCTTACACAATAAGATGAACTCATTGTGATTACACACAATAACTTATTTTGACAATATATATATATATATATATATATATAAAGTTTTCAACATATTTTATTACAAAATCATGTACAAACAATATTAAATATTACCCTCAAGAGCTTTAGTCCATATAATCCTTATTTTTCCATTATATATTATAATAACAAATACCTCTCACACATAGAATTTAGAGGTTAAATCAGAAAATATACCATGTGAATGAGAAAACTAGTGTTTAAAATCATATGTTGAGAAAAATAAATCCTCACCCTGGGCTCTGTGGAAAACATAAAAAAAAAACTATATTATTTACAAAATTTACAAGATATAAATAAAACTTAAAACTTATAAAGTGGGAAAACCAAAGGAAAAAAATCGCATTTTTTTTAAGCATAGTCACTACTAAAATTTACATGCACTAAGTGATTTTGGTATTAATATTAATATTATAATATAGTACTATAACCCCATATAAGGTTATAGTAATTAATCTTTAATATCCTGCAATTCTAAATTTGAATCAAAATATTCCCAAGAAAACACTCACAATACGTTGTACTAAATTACAATTTACACGTGCTTGGTGATCTAGTGCTAATATTATAACATAACCTTATAACCCCATATAAGGTTATTTAAGGAATCTTTCATATACTACAATTCCTAATTTGAAAAAATAACCTACAAACCTAATTTGAATAAATAACTTCAAAACGAAATACTCACAATGCATAGAATTGAAATATAATTTATGTGCCCTTGGTGATCTTGTTTTAATATTACAAGATAAAATTAGAACCTAACCTCATGTAACATGTAAGGTTATAGTAAATATTCTTTGATATGTTTCAACATTTTTAATTGCCTAGAAATTAGGTGCAACATCAACATGAATTTTATCACTTAATTTTATCTACTTCTTCGTATACCCATAAGAGCATCTCAAGTCATGCAAATTTTATATCTTTGAGCCTGCAAGCAAAACGCCTACATAATGTTAACACTACAAGGTCATTTATATACATTTCTACGGTTGTAAAATCCGTGGAGTCTTCAAATTTTGTGCAATTCATTATGTCTATAGAATTTCTTAAGAGTTTTTCATGGTTTTTTTGGTTGTATATTTTATGCGTTTCTGTGTGTTAATTTGAATATTAATTAAAACCTATAAAGTATATATTTAATTTTGTTTGTTTTTGTTTTCTATATATTTTTGTATGCAATTTCCTTATACTGGGTTATAGAACACAATTTAGTGTAATGAAAACAACTTATCCTCTAAAATCCAAGAGGTGGAAAAAGTAATTGAACATAAATTTATTTTAATTTTTGTTTAAATAATATCTAATGACTATAACTATGAAATACTAAGCAAAACATTGAGTGTAACAAAATTATAAATATTTAAAATTAAGAGTGAATTAATGAGATTCATAAGGTAAAATAAGCTGATAATGAAGAAAAATGAGAAATTAGGAGTAGAAAAGTTATTATTAGTGATAATACCAAAAAGATAAAGGCAAATAGAGATAAGAATCTCTGTCATTCAAGATCCTCTCATTGAATCATTGAATTATCAGAGATTTCCATGGGAGAAAGGGACAATATTGCATTTAAGCGTAAGTGAAATTAATATTATATTTCTCATTGAATTTTGTGAACATGTGGAATATAAGGTCATTAGCATAGAATAATTTTTGTTGTGGTGATCATGGAACAAGATCCTAAATTATAGGAATTGGAAGGGTAGCTTGTTACATAAAGAATAATTTTCCTCACTTTAGGCTTGACTAAAAATACCATTTCAATACATATTAATGATAGTGAGATTTACATAATAATATAGAGTTCACACTAGTTTATTTTAACTTTTATGAAAAAAATAAACAAGAATTATCTTTAGAATGTCTTATAACATGATATTTATATCATATTTGAGACCTATGGATAGAATAATGTTGGTAGAAAATACTTCTAAATTTACCACATCTATTTTTAATTACTTGATGTTTTAGACCAACCATTTAGGTCCATCATGAGGAGAGAGTGCCGATGAAGGAAAATCAACATGGGGATTATCGAAGTATCTTCTTTCTAGGAAAATTTATTCTAGGACAACAACTAAATGATGTTTTTATTTTAAGTAATATTTTCTAGCTTAATCCTCTATAGCTAATGAGAACCTTGTCTCAAATCCTAGATGAAAAAGAAACTTTGAAGGCTCGGTTAAAATTTTTTTCGATATCAAGATGATTAGGCTTTACAATTGCAACTATCTAACAAGAGTCACACTGATGGTCTTGGAAGTAATGTAATAATTTTTTACAATATTTACAATCAAACAGGAAATTCTAACATGCTAAATAAACATTAACTATGGTCATAAATCTATTAACCATGAGATCAATTTTTGTTATGCACAAAATCACTATAGAAGAGAATTATAATAAGAAGAAGCATTATGCTCTTGGAAGTAATGTCATAAAATGTTTCATTATTTACAAACAAATAGGAAATTCTAACATGTTAAATAGGCATTAATTATGGTCATAAATCTATTAACCATGAGATCAATTTTTGTTATGCATAAAATCAATATAGAAGAGAATTATATTAAGAAAAAGAATTTGATTTTATTAAACTAAATCTATTTTAAAAGAATTTAGATAATTAATTATATCTCCTATTAGATAAAGAAATATTGAACTCCTTTAGATACATTTGTGACAACCCTATTTTCTTTCATTAACAAGTTTTCTATGAAGGTTTCATATAAAAAGGAAAATATAATGAATAATATTTTGTACAATAAGAACTCCCTGTGATGATCTCATAAAATTAGATAAGATATTTTTAAATAAAATAATTATATATATTTGTAATGGAAAATATATACATAGTTTTGGATTTATTAAATTAGATAGGAGAATTAAGCACACACTCATAATTAGTAAAAAGAAATGTGTTGTATAAAAGTAAAGCAAATGAAATTTTTCAATCTCATTAGACTAGATTCTAAATATTTTAAATCAATTTTTTACTTATAAATTTATATAAAATCAAATAATTTTTTGAAAGCTACAACTCTTAACCTAAAAATATTTATAGATTCCTTAATATTTTAAATAATATTAAAATGTTTTATATAGAAGAAGAAGTTTTTCTAAAGATGACATATAATATGGGGTGAAGTGGTTTAGTCAAATGTTTTATACATAGGAAGAAGTTTTTATAAAGATGGCATATAAATTGGAGTGGTGGTTTGGAAAAGGGAAGTTTAAAAATTTTGAAGATAGTATCAAAACCTCATTGTAACTATTTTTAAAAGTATATATAGAATTTTTTTCTCAAATTCTAGGCCATTAAAATTACATTATTTTAACTAATTTATATAAAATCTCTTTTGGAAACTAAGATCAGTTTATGGTTAAAAATACATGAAAAGAGATACTAAACCATAAGCTAAATTTATAAACTATCATTTAAACATTAGAAAAGTATTAAAAGATGAGCTAGATATATAAGCTATCATTTAAGTATAGTCAGCCTCTTTGTTAGGTTTAAGATAATTATAAAGGATTTTGGAAATAATGAAACCAATCTTTTATATTGTTTTAATGAGATTATAATTTTATTTTTTTTTGTATAATTCCTATAACTAAATTCTCTTAAATGGATCTATTGCAATGAGAATAATATGAATAGAAAATTGAAAACTTATTATACACTTTTTTTTGGATAAAAGTACAATTTTCTTCCAATTATCTTATATGGTTCTCAAATTTAGCATTGCAACATTTTTAGAAAATAGTGAAAAAATATAAAAGAAATCCAAAAACACTTATAATTTTAATTTTAAAATTAATATATATCCTTTCTTATAATAAATATTTCTACTATTTAAAACACATTTTCTTTATCCTTTGTTTTGAAACATTGCAGAACCGAAGAGCAATTTTCTGATATCTTGACAAAACCATTTGGACAAAAAGGTTTTAATTATTTGAGAAAATGTTTGGGTATGCAAGAGAATGGATCAGTTGAAATTAAGGGGGAGTGTTGGAAATATTAATTCCAACTGTGACTGCAAACAGAAGGAGTAGGAAATTTTTTTTTGTTGTGTGCACTCCATTGTGCATTTAAATCCTGCAATCAAAGCCTACAAAACAAAGTTTTTTGTTAAAGGTCGTAGCCCTGTCTCACTGTGTAAAGCCATGGTTTACACCACGCAACACCCAGCCTTCAAAGCTCTCCATTGCGCTTCATAAAACCCTCATCTACCTGCCTTAAATGTATTCACCAACCAAATCACATCTCGTCATTTGTTTTGAATTTGAATGGCCCACGTCAAGTGTTTGTGGAGCCCATGGTCCACATCAAAACCTTGCCGACCAATAAACAAGGTATCGCAATCATTTGAGCCTCGTCACCATTCCTCCAAACCATCTGATAAGACGCCCCCACCACTGTCGTGTCACCAAGCTTTGGACCAATCACAAGTCGATCGCACGAAATGGAGTTGACGTTGGCAACCTCAAAAAAGCCCTCAGTGCACAATCAGCGCAACCCTGAATGGATGCAATAAATTTATCAATTAGTTTGCATAAGGAGGTTTCAAATCCGCGAAAATCAATGTATTAAAATTTGAACCATAGGTTAAAAGTTTAATTTTTTTTTGTTTTATATGCCGCGGGGATATAATGTCAATGTTTTTTATTTGGGTAATACATATTTTGTATAACATATATATTTACAATAAATATATATCTATAATTAAAAAAAGTGTGTTTTGATATATATAATGAAAAAGGCCCGAAGGTTGTGATATAGCATTATGGACTTTGTATTGTATTAAGCCTGAAGGCAAAAAACAAAAAGGAGACAGAGAGAGAAAAATTGTAACATTGCGTGTGTAGTAGTTAGTCATTTTTTTGAAAGCCAGAATAGCAGTTCTGAGGAAAATTTGTAATAGTTTCTCAAGTTTAATGAAATAGAGTTTTAAATCATCTATTTCCATATATTTTGAATTGAATCTCTGTGTTTAGTTGAGGAATTTTTATTTCCTCTGTGTGTTTAGAATTCTTCAGAAATTTCAACATGGTATCAGAGCTAGTCTAGGCTCTTTGCATTTACCAAAGAAGATGAAGGAAGAAGGAGGATTTGTTGAAGTTTTCTCCAGCAGTGTGAAAGATCAGCAAAGTAAGGTAACTTACCACAAAATATTTTTTTTTGTTTGTTTTTAAGGAGTGCAGTCCAGAGAAGACTTTTAGAGACAGAGTCTTTTGGAGATAGGGTTTATCTCTCAGCATAGAGACAGTTTGTTTGGAAACATAGTCAAGGTTTTATTGCATAGTTCAGTAAGCTAGCCATGGCAGGAGCCAACACAAGCATGAGTATAGGAAATAATCAACTCCCAGAGTTCAATGGGAGGAACTATGACTATTGGGAAATCACAATGAAAGCCTTGTTTTCCTTTCAAGATTTATGGGAGCTAGTTGAAGATGGTTTAGAAGAACCAACAGATGAACAAGCATATAATTCCTTAACACAGGCAGAGAAGGATTTTCTGAAGAGTAATAGGAAGAAGGACTCTAAATCCCTCTTCTATCTCTATCAGGCAGTGCATGAAATCATATTTCCAAGAATTGCAGCAGCAAAAAGGTCCAAGGATGCATGGGATACTCTCCAGATAGCCTACCAAGGTATGGAGAAGGTAAAGACAAAAACACTTCAATTAATGAGAAGAGATTTTGAAGTTATTTGCATGAAAGATTCTAACACAATAGACTCATTCTTCACAGTGTTGATTGGGTTGGTTACCCAAATGAGATCTCATGGAGTGATATTTGAAGAAAAAATAATAGTGGAGAAAGTATTGAGGAGCTTACCCTCAATATTTAATGTGATAGTCACAACCATTGAAGAGACAAAGGATCTCTCAAAGTTTACAGTTGATGAGCTTCATGCATCATTGATGACACATCAACAAAGATTGGGTAGAATAGAAAACTAATCTTTGGAGAATGCCTTCAAGACCCAAATGTCTTTTGGAAGAGGAAGAGGTCAAGGTAGAGGAAACTACAGAGTAAAAGGAAGAGGAAGAAGCCAAAACAGAGGAGGAAGAAACAACCCTGCAAATACTAGTCGAAGGGGCAACAATAAAAGTAAGAATAAAAGCCAAGGCAACAGCCAACAAGGTGGATAAAATCAATCACATGGACAAAGGTATGACAAATCCCAATTCCAATTTCATTACTATAAGAAGTGTGGCCATTATGCTAATGAATGTAGGAAGAAACAGAGTGACATGGGTAGTAGACCCAATGCTAATTTTACTAAAGAAAATATCAATCAAGAGAAGTCATTTTTAGCATGTAATATGGCTGAAGAAAAGAATGAAGATATATGGTTTCTAGATTTAGGATGTAGCAACCATATGACTCAAAACATTTCTATGTTTTCCATGATTGATGAAAATGTAAAGTGTCAAGTAACATTTGGGATAGACAGTAAATTCTTTGTCATGGGAAAAGGTAGAGTGAGTGTTTTGACAAAGAAAGGAGAAAGGAGATCCATATCAGATGTATACTATGTGCCTGGTATGAAGTGTAACCTTTTGAGCATTGAACAACTCATTTAGAAAGGCGACAATATGTTCTTTGAGGATGATGTATGTACCATCATGGATAACCACCAAGAAAGCAATGCATTGCACAAGTGAAGATGACAAGAAAGAGAATGTTTCCTCTCAAGATGAGAGTAGATTTGAAGAAAGGAGCTACAATGGCAGCAATGACACAAGAGACATTCCAAAGAGAAGCAAAAGATGAAAACTGGTTATGGAATTTGAGATTCGGACATCTCAACTTTGGAGGTCTGAATTTGTTGCATAGGAAAGGAATGGTAAATGGATTACCATTGATTGAGAAACCAGACAGCCTATGTGAAGGTTGCATCTTGGGCAAACAACACAAAGAAATATTTCCATCAGGAAAGAGCATAAGGGAAAAAACACCCTTAGAAATATTCCATTCTGATTTATGTGGACCAATGCAAACACCATCATTAGCAGGCAGCCACTATATTTTGACCTTCATTAATGATTACACAAGAAAAACTTGGGTTTATTTTTTGAAGTTGAAGAATGAAGTGTTTGAGAAATTCTTCCACTTTAAGGCTCTTGTTGAGAACCAAAGTGAGCAACATATTAAGGTCTTAAGAACAGAAAGAGGAGGAGAATATATCTCCAAAGAATTTCTGTGTTTTTGCAGAGAAAATGGAATTCATAAGCAATTTTCAGCAAGGTATACACCGCAGCAAAATGGAGTTGCTGAAAGGAAAAATAGAACCATCATGGACATGGTAAGAGGTATGTTGAAGGCGAAACATTTTCCAAATGAATATTTAGATGAATATGTACATTATGCAGCATATGTGTTGAATATATGCCCAACAAAGAGTGTTATGAACAGAGTTCTGGAAGAAGCATGGAGTGGCATAAAACAGTTTGTCACCCACATGAGGGTTTTTGGTTGTGTGGCTTATGCACACATTCCAGATCAATTAAGGAAGAAGTTGGACAGTAAGTGGGAGAATTGCATATTTGTTGGATACAGTGAAGAATCCAAAGCATACAGACTGTATAACCCATCCACCAAGAAATTTATGATAAGCAGAGATTTACATTTTATTGAAGAAGAAGATTGGGATGGAAGCATTGAGAAAAAAGTGAATGTAAAAATTTGTTTGTCTCATCATGATGACGAGGAAGAAATGGCTGAAATAAACCCCTCATTAGTAGCACCGCCTCCACCAATACAAGGATAGCAAGGGACACGACAAGAAGGTATGAGAACACCCTTTAGAAGTGATGACAGTGCTTCTCCAAGCACATCACAAGGAGCAGATTTGAGTGCTTCTACAAGCACAAGTTCAACAAGTGAAAGAGGAAACAGATTCAGAAGTCTGAATGAAATTTATGAGCAAGAATAAGGTATGAACTCTTTATTTGCATTATATTGTCATGTAGAGTATCCTATTCATTTTGAAGAAGCTATAAAAGATAAGAAATGGATAGATGTTATGGATGAAGAATAAATTCCATAGAGAAAAATAAGACATGGGAATTAGTTGATCTCCCAAAAGGCAAAGAAGTCATTGGAATAAAATGGATTTACAAAATCAATGCTGAAAGTAAGATTGAAAGGCACAAGGCCAGACTTGTTGTCAAAGGCTACAAGCAACAACAAGGAAGAGACTATGAGAAAACTTTTGCACCAGTTGCAAGAATGGAAACTATAAGAGCAGTGTTGTCCATAGCAACACAACACAAGTGGAAATCTTACCAAATGGATGTGAAATCAGCATTCCTAAATGGAGTATTGATGGAAGAGGTTTATGTTGAACAACCTCTGGGATATGAGAAAGTAGACCAAGAGCACAAGGTATGTGGATTGAAGAAAGCTCTGTATGGGCTGAAACAAGCACCAAGAGCATGGTATAGTAGGATAGATGCCTATCTACTGGAAAACGGGTTTGAAAAATGTGAAGGAGAACCCACATTATACATCAAGGAGAAAGATGGTAAGATGCTCATTGTTGTTTTGTATGTTGATGATGTTATATTCACAGGTAATGATTCTTACCTCAGTGAGAATTTTAAAATGGTCATGAAAGATGAATTTGAAATGACTGGTATGGGATTGCTGAGATACTTCTTAGGAATAGAAGTAGATAAAAATGAAAATAAAATTTTTATTTCTCAAGGTAAATATGTGAAAGAAGTTTTGGAAAGATTTAATATGCAGGATTGCAAGGCAGCAATTACTCCTACAGTGATGGGATTGAAACTGAGCAAGGAAGAAAACAACAAGGATTTTGATCCAAGTTTGTATAAGAGCATAGTTGGCATCCTTATGTATTTGACTGCAACTAGGCCAGATATTATGCATGTTGTGAGTTTAATTTCCAGATTTATGGAAAGGCCAAAGGAGACACATTGGCAAGCAGCAAAAAAAATTCTGAGGTATGTGAAAGGAACAAAAAGGTATGGTATTTTATACACCACTTCAGAACATTTTGAATTGATTAGATGTACTGACAGTGATTGGGCTGTAAGTATAGATGACAGGAAAAGCACCTCTGGATATGGGATCATGAGCCATCTCACAGGCTTCTAAGAAACAGCCAATTGTGGCTTTATCAACAGCTGAGGCAAAGTATGTGGTAGCTACACCAGCAGCATGTCAAGCAGTGTGGATGAGGAGAATTTTGAGAATTTTGTGTCATGAACAGGTAAAAGGCACAAAAATTTATTGTGATAATAACTCAGCAATAGCATTATCAAATAATTCAGTGTTTCATAAGAGAACGAAACACATTGATGCCAAGTATCACTACATCAGAGGGCTAGTAAACAATGGAGAAATTGTTTTGCAATATTGCATAACCAAAGAGAAGTTTGCTGATATCTTGACAAAACCAATGGGGAAAAAAGGTTTTAATTGTTTGAGAAAATGTTTGGGTATGCAAGAGAATGGAGCAGTTGAAATTAAGGGGGAGTGTTGGAAATAGTAATTTCAACTGTCACTGCAAACAATAGGAGCAAGATTTTTTTTTTTGTTGTGGTTTCTCCATTGTGCATTTAAATCTTGCATTCAAAGCCTACAAAACTAAGTTTTTTTGTTAAAGTTCTTAGCCCTGTCTCACTTGTAAAGAAGTGTTTTACACCACAAAACACCCAGCCTATAAAGCTCTCCATTCTGCTTCATAATACCCTCATCTACCCGCCTTAAACGTATTCAACAACCAAATCGCATCCCGTCGTTTTTTTTGAATTTGAATGGGCCACGTCAAGTGTTTATGGAGCCCATGGTCCACATCCAAACCTTTCCGGCCAATAAAAAAGCTATCGCAATGGTTTGAGGCCTCGTCACCATTCCTCCAAACCATGCGAAAAGCCGTCCCCACCACTTCCACTTCACCATGTTGTGGACCAATCACAAGCTGATCGAACAAAATGGAGCTAACGTTGGCAGCCTCAAAATTGGATGCAATAAGAATATGAATTGTTTTGGATAAACGTTGAAGTCTGCCACCGTGTGTACCCATCGGCCAATGAGAACTCGATCGCAAGCCCTTGGTGCACAGTCAGCACAACCCCGGATGGATGTGATAAATTTATCAAGCAGTTTGCATAAGGAGGTTTCAAATCCGTAAAAAGAAATGTATTAAAATTTTGAACCATAGGTTAAAATTTTATTTTATTTTTGTTTTACATGCCGCGGGGATATCATGTCAATGCTTTTTATTTGGGTAATACATATGTTGTATAACATATATATTGTAAATATATATATATTTATAACACATATATATATATATATATATATATAATCAAAAAAAGTGTGTTTTGATATATATATATATAATGAAAAAGGCCTGAAGGTTGTGATATATCATTATGGACTGTGTATTGTATTAAGCCCAAAGGCAGAAAACAAAAAGGAGACAGAGAAAGAAAAATTGTAACACTGCATGTGTAGCAGTTAGTCATTTTTTTTGAAAGCCAGAACAACAGTTTTGAGGGAACTCTGTAATAGTTTCTCAAGTTTAATGAAATAGTGTTTTAAAGCATCTCTGTCCATATCTTTTGAATTGAATATCTGTGTTTAGTTGAGGAATTTTTATATCCTCTGTGTGTTCGTAATTCTTCAAAAATTTCAACAAAAATGAAGGAAACTCTTTGCACTCAAGAAGCTTACAAAATGTATTCATGAACTCCCTCATACATTAGATCAAATAAAAAAATCATGGAGCTCCTTTCCAATAAAGAGAGAAAAAAATTTGGAATAAAACAAAGAACTTGAGAAAGAGATGCCCATTTGAATATAACACTAGGCTCAGAAGCATCTCTTTCCAAATTTGGTTACTAGGCTCAGAAGCATCTCTTGCCAATTTTGGCTACTCTATGTGAAATTACACTGAAATTAAAGTATATTTTTTCATTTTGTACAGAAAATTTATCAAGCAATGGTTAACACCTCTATTTCTCTAGCAAGTTGGTTGTGCTGCAGAGAGGGCTTTGGCGGGAGGACGATGAAGAGTAGTGACTCTCTTGAGTGTTGGATGAATCATTTGGGTGGGCTGCACCAGGAAATAGACAAGAGGTACCCCGAGTTTTGGTTTATTAATTTGTAAACCCTATTTCTGACAACTCTCGAGAGAATTTTCGAATATAGACTGCAACCCTAATTAAAGAGCTAAACCAATTGCATCATATGATCCTCTTATGCAACCTAATATGGTATTTATATCATTTAGTTAAAATCATTTTGTTCAAGAGTATTTTGGTCATCCCTTAGTATAATAAAGGTCATTCCTACCATATTTGTGAGGTTTGTCATCGACTATTATATTAAAAAGGTTGATCAATGGATCTGCAGAACATTCGAACCTCCCATCCAATTGGAGCAAGATGATCCATCTAAGCTGCACATCCTCTTATTCAGATAAAAATTTAATTGTTGGATTTAAACACTATCAGTGTGCTTGTGTAATTCCATAGGGATTAGACATGGTAGATAAATGTTAGCGAGGGAAAGAATATAGGAGTAGCCGACATTCTCATTTCCTTATAGGTTTCCCTAATTTATGACGAATGGTGACCAAATCTCTACTGTAATTCACTTACACTCCGCCTAAATTTTCGTTGTCTTTATTTTTTTCTTTTCTTAACAAATATTTTGCATTGTCCAATGCTTTCTACCTTTTCAATTCAGCGTCACGTGCACAAACAATGATTTCTACTACAAATAAATAGATGGGTTTTGCTGCTTTGGTCCTGGGGTCAATTTTGGCATCAGTTATATGTATCGCACTTCCAGTTATACAAGAGGCAGCATCCTTGAATGTTTCCTCCAATGCCTGCCCCTCTGTTCCAAATTTCTCAGCTGCAATCAATACTGCATAATAAATATCATGGATAATTGACTCTCTGTCATAGTGATGTTTCGACATTTTTTATTTTTCTAGAAAGTCATGCATGCCTTGATAGAAGCTTCCCTTCTCAAAATATCCATAATTTGAGCATTCATTACATACTGATTTTCCCAAGATCATGACTACATCCAAAGGCACACCACTTTTTATAGGGTTGCTAAGCGTTTTTCAGCCATTTGAGTTGCAGCAACTAACTCTTGCTTGTATCCAGCCATGTACAAAAAGTATAAATGTCAGAATATGATATCTGGAGTCAAACCGCGACCCTAACTCTAATCAATGTTTGGGGTGAACGTTATCTAGAGCTAAACCGCGGGAATATAAAGCATAAGCACTCGAAGGAAGTGGCTTATAATTACAGCTAAGACAAGCTCATAATGAAATTATAGAATTTGAAATCAGCTACATAATTTCATAAAAGTATTTTATTTTTTTTCTTCAAAAAACATAATGTTCGAGTGTTTGAATCATTTTTATGATGGTGGAAATGGATTTAGCACCATGAATAACCACGGGGCACCCAAGATCCTGAAGTCTTACAGTTGCAACCTAGATTTTCTGGTCCTAAATTTATGTGGGATTTTGTCATAATCTTGTCGAAATTTTCCTTATTTTCCGAGCTAAAACTTAGTGCTCCTCATTTCCCCCTCATTATATATATATATATATATAATTAAAAAAATGATATACATTTCTTTTAAACAAATAGATATTTACAATTTATTTTTATTTTTACATTTTACTAAAATATTTAATAAACTTAATTTTAATAATATAGATTATTATATAAATTTTAATTTTAATAGGACACATATATATAGAGCGAGTTTAATATATTGTTTGTAAACATTAGATTTAGGTATATAAAATACGAATATTTTTTTTATGACTATTTAAAATAAATTTAGTTGATAATAGTAATAAAGATTATACATATAAAAATGATAGTTAAATTTTACATATTTATTTATTATTATTATTTAATATTTCAATTTAATTGAAGTACAATTTTAGATCTAGGACTTTTGTGATCCATAATTTAGAAAAATGCCTTTCGGATTAATCAAATCATTATGATTTGGTCGACGTTTCGAACCATTTGTCGACCAAATCATAATGATGTGATTAATTTGAAAGACATTTTTATGAAGTAAAATTGTTTAAATTACATATTTTATAATTAAAAAAAATATTTTCTTATATTATGACTATATATATGATAATGTTAAAAAAAATTGTGTTAAATTAAAATAAAGTTATGTAAATTTTAAATTTATAAATCAAAAATGTTAATATATATATATTTTATTAAAATTAATATAGAATTTAAATAAATTATTCTTCAAATTATTTTTTTCACTATTTTTTGAGTTGAAATTAACTAATTCTTAAAAATAAAATAAATTGTATATTTTTGGTTTAAACTAACAAATTCTTAAAAATACAATAAAATATTTATTTATCATTAATTTTAAGAACTTCTTAATTATATCATAATATTTATCCTATTGATTTCTTATCACTTGCATAGCTTAATGATACATCTCCTTCTCCTTGTGAGTGAGAACATGAAATTATGCAAATTTTGAGAGGTTTTTCTGGCACTGTCAAATAAGGCTATAAATTTCATAAATTCGCGAGTTTCCTTCTCTATTGAAATTTTTGCAACTTGGAGTTGTTAATTACCGACAAAAAAAAAAAAAAAATTATTACTGGAGTTCTCGAAAACATGAAAGTTACAAATTTCTTAAATTCGTTAACTTCTTTTGTTCAAATTGCTGAAATTGTTACTAGACTGGTCAACTGTGAAAACCATCCAATTTGATAGTCTGATTTTGAAACTATTACATTAGTGTGAAATTAGACCATGTTAAATCTGATTTTGAAACTCTTACATTAATGTGAAATTAGACCATGTTAAATAATATTGCAGTTTTTAAATTCTTAAATTACTATTACCTAGTGTCAAATCTATGAAAACTCAAATTTATTAAATAGAACTTCTTTCATTTAAAACTACAAATTTCATGAACTTCTCTGATGTAAAAATCAATGCACACAGCTCTAGCCTCTTTATCCGGATTAACGGGAATCGATCAGGAGACTAGATTTTGCACAAATATTGAAAAATTTAGGGCTGACCCGGTTTTCTGTCAAAATGTTGTTGATATGTGAGTTTTCACTGAAATGCAAACCAATTTCGGCGGCTTCTACTATGATTTTGATATTTTTGGCTCAAGTTTGAAATTACTGGGAAATTTCTAGGGCCAATTTACTCATTTTCATTTTTTTCAATTTAACGGGTTGTGGTATCATTTTTCCTCTTTTGTTTTAGGAATTTCAGCAAGAAATTTCTACGCTTTCGCAGACTTGATCGCGCCAAATTTTATATCGTTAGCTTGGATGTTAAAGGAACGTAATCTCAACCACTCTAGGTGTCAGATCCGTCACCCAAGTGTCCAAGTTTAGTTTAAGTCATATAAATGCAGTAGTCGAGTTTTATCTCCATGACATTATTTCGATGTTTCCAATAATCTATTAATCACTGCATTATTGTGAAGAGCAACTCGTCTAGCTTCGTTTTCATTGTTTCAATTTGTCATGGTATCACAACACAGTAGCATAAGTCTCCTCATAGCGTGTTAAATGGTGTTACCGATATTAAGAGAAGGAGTGTATGAATTGCGTGACCGTAAGTTGATTGGCGCTGGAATACACGCCATACCCGCGCCATTTTCGTGCCTTACACCGTTTTTGAGAAAGGCGCGACTGTATACAGTCGGCACCGCGCCAGTCCACAAGCATAAAATAACGCTTCTGCGTATTAAGTGCGCCAGTCCGCAAGCATAAAATGACGCTTCTGCGTATTAAGTTTTTCAAAAGTCACGTTTCAAAAAAAAATGTATGAACCGTATGAGACAACATTTATATAAAAAAAGTCAAATTCGATTTTTGAAAAACTACAAAGGATTTTAAAAATCGATCAAAGGGAAAAGCCCTTTTACGTATTGTGGTATTGATTTTTTAAAAGAGTAAAATCCCTTTTTATAAAGTTTTATTTATTAAAGTTTTTTTAAAAACTTGAAATTGGATTAAAGGGTTTGAAAGAGCATACGGTGAAAGTTTTATAAGAGTGAAAGTTTTTATGAAGAATTTTTTTAAAGTTTTTTTTATATAAAAAAACTTGAAATTTGTTCAAAGGTATTTTTAAAGAGTATGTGGTGAAGTTGTTTAAAGAAATCTTTTGAAAAGAGCCTTTTTGAGTTTTGGAATTTTTTTAAGAAAAAATTAAAGTTGTGAGAAAGTGAAATTGTGAAAGCCTTGTAGAAGTAAGAGATATTTTGAAGAAGAAGTTTTCGAAAGCAAGGTTGCATAAGACTCATTGAAGAGCAGCAAAACTTAAAGTTGTGATGTGAGATGAAAGTGAAAGGTTGCATAAGACTCATTGAAGAGCAGCAAATTTTTTGAAGAAACAAGGTATTCGATGCACATGTAGAAGCCAAGCAACGAAGTCATGGGAAAAGCCAAGAGGCTAAAACAAAATCAGATTATGTTCGAGATCTTTGTAGATCTGGAAATCAAGAGGCAAAAAGACGCCTATGCATTAAGATGCATAAAAGAATCTGTCGATGACAGCATTCTTCCCTTAATCTCAGATGCCAAGACAGCCAAGGAGGCATGGGATACCCTTGAGAGATGTTTTGGTACAAGGGGAAGCATTGAAGCAAAGGGGAGCTTTGAAGATGAAGATGAAGGTGGATCTGTAGCAGTAGATCTACAGCCAGATGAAGAGTCAGAAGAAGCAGAAAAGCAGCATGAAGATGCTCGTGAATCCCACTGTGCACAGCCACAAGTGGATGAAGAGATTCCAGCAACAGAGATTGCTGACGAAGTTTTAATGATACCAGCAACAGAGATTGCTGATGAAATGGTAAATCCAATGATTGATATGGCTGATGTAAACTTTGATAATGAAATTTTTGCTAATGATGATTGGTTGCAGATGATGCAACAAAAATATGATATCGACATGATGCTATTTGGTGAGATTACCCCACTTCAGTTAGTGGAAGACAACCTGTTTGCAGTAGCGCAGGTCAATGAAGAAGAGGCAGGAAAAAAGACAGAGACAGAGACAGAGGAAGATGCAGCAAAGGAAGCGCAACAGCAAAAAGCTCTCATTGCAGACCAGAAAGAAGAAACAGAGAAAGAAGAAGAGACAGAAGCAAAGAAAGATGTCTGCAAAGGGAATGCAGAAACAGAGATAGACGCGGAAGCAGAAAAGGAAAAACAACTGAAGAAAGCTCTCATTACAGAGCAAAAAGACCAGAACCAATGTCGTTCTGAAAATGTTTTTTATTCTAACATTGATTTTCAGTGTGTAGGTACACAGATTAATTATGAAGAAGAGCTAAAGTTTATTGAAACATGGCTTGCAACACCATGTCTAGTTGAGGTCTACACAGAAGCTGTAGATATGAATGTTGAAGACAACATGCATGACGAACATGTCAATGAAATTTTCATGCATTGGAGTTTTGAAGAGATAAGATATTGTTCTAATCTTATGTTGCAGCAGATTGATGACGCAAAGCACACTACAGAGGACAATATGTGGCAGCAGTCCACATACAAGTCAATTTTTGAAGAAGTCGAGGACACACTTAGACAGCCTGGAACAATAAAAGACCTACACCAGCACATCAATAAATTGAGTTTTGAAGAACACAACAAAGCGAAAAATTTGAAACAATTTAGAGGCTACAAAATATGGAAAAATGTTAGTTGAATCACCTTACAAGAAGCCGACGAGAATATTCAAAGATTGTTCGGGTGACAACAATGATTCAGAAGCTGGTTCCTATCCTACATCAATGGAGGATGACTGGAAGTGGATGGATGACAGTGTTTCTGGGATGAAAAAAGGTAAGATTTTTCAATACTATAGCTCATTTCTTCAAATAGTTTTCACTACAAATAAAATATATATCCATGGACAACCTTGTGGCTTAATTTCAACTACACCTTCTTCCTTAAATGTATTGATGTTGTGGTCTTCAGTCTGATTAGTTAGGGTTGCGGCAAACAAAAATGAGCAGTAGCATCAAATTATACAGTAACAGGAATTAGTTAAATTACCATAGAAATCTATGGACAATCTTCCATCGCCATATCTGCATGGACAAGCACGTGGCTTAATTTCTATCTACACTCGCTTCTCCTTAATGTATGGATGTTGTGGTCTTCGCTCGATTAGTTAGGGTTGCGGCAAACAAAAATGAGCAGTAGCATCAAATTATACAGTAACAGGAATTAGTTAAATTACCATAGAAATCTATGGACAATCTTCCATCGCCATATCTGCATGTTGGTTTGCCGAATAATGTTTCACCATAAGGAAAATTCTCAAAAAGCTCTTTGTAGTGTCATCCCTTACTTGAATTACCAAATAAATCTATGGTCATATCCGCCTGTTGGTTTGCCGAAGAATATTTTACCAAATAAATCTATGGTCATATCCGCTTGTTGGTTTGCCGAAGAATATTTCTCCATAAGGAAAATTCTCAGAAAGCTCGTTGTAGTGTTCTCCCACACAGATGAGAAGTGAGAAGTCTAAGGGACAGGTGAGAAGCGTAGACCACACAAATTCCTTTCCTCCCACTATGTATTCTATTAGATCTAATTAGTATTCCCAGTTAGAGCGTATAGTGAATAGCCTAGCGCATATACAGATCGTAGATACGAATCATTCAGTGACACGTTAGAGGTTACATAGTGTTAGGGTCAGAATCTTCAGACGGTGGAGAAACTCATCCAATATTCTGTTGACATATGTTAACATATAATTGGCTAGAAGGGTAATAAGGAAATTTTCTGATTGGGTGGAGTGAACAGTGTTTTCCTACCCAATCTCATAAAGAAAACGCGTCAGGCTTAATTATTTAAACGTGTGAATTTCGTTGATCACAAGAGTGACCAACGTTAATAAAACCAAAGACATTGGAGCTCATTTTTTTAATAAACCCAAAAATAATGACGCCTAAATTTTTAAATAATTGTCTTCATGCCACGTTAAAATTGAAGGTTAGCATTCTTTGAATTGTTTACTAACTGGACTCAGAAAAAATTACTTACGCTTCAACCGTCTATTGTAATAGAGTTGCATAATGTCACGTTACAATTTGTTTATCAAAGACCAACTTATTTAATTTTCATTTCTAATACTTACAGAAATAAATCCTTTATGGAGTCAAAGGCTTCGACTTATCTTCTTATACTCACTCTTCCTGACCACCTTTAGGTAATATTTTATTTATGTAAGTGCAAGAATTTTTCAGGCTTGCCCTCACAACTTAAATATGATCATGGGAAAGCCACTATACAAAACATATATTACTATCTTACATGTATAAATAAAATAGCATTGTTTTGCAAATTAAATGGCTTCTATGGTGAGAAATCAATCCATAATAATAAATATCTAAATACTCAATTTTTGATATATTTTATTAATCATAATTGTTTTTCTAATTAATATTGTATTATTTCATCATAAGATAAATATATCATTTTTCATGCAAAACTCAGTCCGAAATTGCCACCGAGGAAACCATATCTGTTGATTGTTAATTGAAGTTCAAGTAATGTCAAGAAAAAACATTGGGTATTGAAAAACTGCTAAAATTACCATAAACTCGACTAGAAAAATAAATAAAATAGATACCATATGGCATACCATGATATCAAGAGTCTTATGATGTAATTGGAATTGGGTCTTGAGCACTACTACCTGTTGGAGCACGAGCTAGTCGAACATCCAAATTAACAAGGAAAACTTGTTGATATTGTTGCATCTGCTTGATTTCATTCAAAGAGGAAATGATATCATATTGGTTTTCATGCTTTTCCTTCAAGAACCTTCCTAGAATAGTTTTAATTTGCTAATGGAGGGTAGTGGAGTTCAAGTATTGGGTACTTATTCTCCTGGTATGATAAGGTTCAGGAACCCAATTAGCTACTTCCTCTTGGATTTTTGAATCATAATAATAATTTCAATTATTCGTTGTGAGGGATTCAAGTTGATGGATTCTTCACAAATTTCAGGGGGTGTGGTAGAATGTAAGATGGTTGTATCTTCCTTGTCATGGGCTTGGGCTTAATGCCTACCATGAGGCACCCCTGCGGACCTCTTACCCCAATCCCTCTAGGGTTGTGCATTCCTTGTTGGGGCATAATGCACTAGAAAAGAAATATTCAGGCTAGACGGCTTAACCACAACAACCCATGACTTAGAAGAATGAGAATGAGAAAGCTTGCAAGAAAAAGAAACCAAGGGATTATAAGAAAATAGGGAAAGTAAGGACAATATATATAGAGAAGAGAAAGTAAAATGTATTGACAAACGAAATTCTTGTGGCAAGACCTAGAAGACGCAAGGAGAAACTGAAATTTTAACTCGAAAACCAAGCCAACAAGCATCTACCATCGAGAAACAATACTAGAGAGTAAAATTAATGAACCAAAATGATAATACAATACCTTGAATTTTATAGCCCATAAATCATCAACCGAAAAGGTCGTGCACGGTGAAGAAGTTGAGCAAGAAACTCTCCTACAATCGCCATCTCTGATGTAGCCAACAAGGTCCTAGAATTTGAAAAGTCTCTTTGCCAATATTTTGGTTTTTTTATCCTTGCTCAGCTACCAAAGTGTGTGTTGTGGACCTTGAGACCCAAAGACTAGTATATCTTGCCTGCAAACATAGGTTAATTCTAGTTCATTATAGAAGACCAACATCCATGCATGGTTAAAAGCCCACAGATTATGCCATGAGTCGGAGAATTTTAAACCACACACGGAACTTTCTATATTAAATAGTCAAGGATATTGTCCCATTTTTAATGGGAAATGGTTTGGATATACTATAAGTGTTAGAGATTAAGATCTCCTCTTATAGAGCATTCAAATGAAGGAATGCTTGGATTTGGAATGGAGATAGTGTATGTGATTCACATGTGTGTTGTATAGGGAGGGATAGCCAAGCCATCCTCTCCTCTCAAATGGTACGGGAGGTGACGAGGTGGCCAACTCCCCCATGAACAACACTATAATCTATGGCTTCTAGTCATAAAAATTAACTCAATTATAACTTTATTATTATTATTATTATTATTATTAGGAAAAGAAGTATTATTTCAATTAAAAATATATACATTTAAAAAAGCATGTTACACCTCTTAATCATTGAGATTCACATCACTCAACATGGAGATTCTTAACTTGTAAATAATATTTTTTACAATAACATGAGCCATAATATGGCTTATCAATACCAAATTCCCAAAACAATTGAAAATGCAACAAGAAAGTCTCAATTTTGATTTTTTCTGAATTAAAATTGAGGAAATTCGAAATTCCACATCAACAGATAACTTAAAGGAGTTAAATGAGGTGACATGTCTCTTATCACTCAGTTAAGAATACTAAATTTGAGTTAATGAGTTCAATTTCAGTTTACATGAGTTGATTCCTAAAAAATAGGAATCTAGCTCAGTTAATTCTAGTTAGGGAAATGAATTTCAATTGTGTGCATTGGGTTCCTAAATTTTATGAGTCTAGGTTGAGTTAATTTCAATTGTAGAAATTTAGTTTAGTTAAATTGAGTTATGGTCAGTTAAACAAGTTCTAACTGTTGGATGAACTACTGGAGGGTATAGTAGTCGTGTATGTAGTGAGTCACAACTCAGTGGTCAACCAATTAATTGATCAATCAACCTAAATTAGCTGATGCATGTAGAGAATTCTAATTACCAGGATGATTTTGGAGTTCAGGGGAAATGTACTATCAATTATAACATATTCCAATGTGTACATATGGTGCATGGAGTCAGAGAAATGACCTAAATTAATTGTGCAATCCAGATGAGGGAATTTCCTAATTAATAGGGCCCTAATTCCCAAAGGAATAATGCAATTAATTTGGAGCTTGGGAAGGCTTTAGATTGGATAAGTGTTGGCCAAAATCAATTAGTTAGGAAGAGGATAGAAGATACAAGTGCAAGTTGAGCACAAGGTTGAGAAAATCATATTGTATTCATCTAGATTCTTTGATTAATTCAAGACAGATAGTAAGGGGTTTTGAGCAGTTGTTTTCCCCTAGATAAATATTTTGGTATGTGTGTTGAATCTTGATCCATGTTAATGATTGGTGTTCTCGGTCATGAATTTACTTCCAGATCAATAGAGTAGTTTCTAGTATTGTGATCTAGTAAATTTCATGAGTATTTTAAAATCTACACATTAATTTCTACATGGTATCAAATCTATATTCAAAATAGAGAAGAGATTTCGAAGTTCTCATTGTAGGAGGTTTGAATTTGCATATTAGTACTACAGGTTTTCTCTAGGAATGAGAAGATGAATTTCACTGGACTCGGGCTCAAGTATGCTTTGGAAGGAAGCACAAATGTTGTGGCATGTTTTATCTACATGGAGGAAGTATTGGTTGATAATGGGCTACTATAATACATTAAGACTGATGTATAAAAACCCCAAGCATTTGATTCCCATAATCTTGCTTAGGGAAAAAAATGTGTGGCCAAAGCGAGGAGAATCATATTTGAGGGAGTACGAGAGCATATTTTCTCAAATCTCCATAGGAAAGATACTCCATTCACAATGTGGAAAAAAATTACAGAGTTGTTCGAGAAAAATAGTGACCACAAGAAGATGGAACTCAAGGACAATATTTGAACCATCAAGATGCAAAATAATGACACAATTCCACAATATCTGAGCAGGTTTACACAATGTCGTGATGAACTTGGTGGGGTCGATGTTGTTATCCTTGGAGAATACCTAGTAGCTCTCTCCCTCTTAGGTTTTCCCAAGAACTGGCATAGTTATAAAGATTCAGTAAATGGTAGAGAAAAACTACCACAGTGGGAGTGGTTATGGTTTGATATAGTGCGGGAAAAAATAAGGAGGAGAAAAAGAGATGGGACCTCATCCAAAGAAGAGGAAGAGGAATTTTCATTAGTCACCAAAGGAAGGAAGGCCAAGGGGAAGAAGTCCCAAAGTGAGGTAATTCCATCCAAGAGTAAAATTATAAATACTTGTCTAAAATCAAGTGCTTTCACTCTCATGAATTTAGGCACTATTCCACAAAATGTCCAAAGAATAAGGAAATAAAGAAGGATTATGCAGTGGGTGAAGCTCTAGCTTCACAATTTGAGCTTTATTTTACTCTCATTACATGCAGGGAAATCGAAATGATGGGAATCATGTAGTATTTGGATAGTGGTGCTTTGTTCCACATGATGAGGAAAAAAGAATTTTTCAGTGACTTGGAGGATAAATATCTCCTAATGAACATTTATTTTAGAGATTACAGAAATTATATAGCATGATTGATATTGTTACAATCACCTTTCATAGGGAGTTGGGATCCTTCCATTTCAGGCTCAAGGATGTTATGTTTGTACTAGGTTTAAAGAAGAATTTTGTCCCCGTTACAATTTTGGAAGATAGTGGTCATGATGTGATCTTCAGTAAAGGAAATCCATTCCTAAGACACATAGCCACAGGACATATGAATCATATTGGTGCTCTATTCAAGATCTTGTATGCACTTGAGGTATAATATGCATGCAAAACCTTGAGTAGCAAGGCAGAGACTAGAGATATGTTGGTTGAGAGGGAGCATGTTAGACCTATCAACATGCAACCTTAGAAAAAGACGCAGGAAGTTGTGGAGCAGCCACAAATGGAGAATTAGAGAGGAGGAAGAGTGGAGACATCCACTAAATAAGATACTTCCAATAGGGGGAAGATTTAAGCCAAGTTGACAGAGGGAGCACATGCAACCTTACCTCCAACAATTAGGTGGGGCAATGTAGATTCTTAGTCTAAAAGTTGCAGAAATATGGGCAGGGTTCATTGAGGTGTTCTCCTAATGGATAATTACCTTGCTATAGGGGCCCATAGTATTAAGTAGCAAGAGAATCTGTCTCATCCAAATACTAAGGAGTGCAGACTAGTATTGACAGTAGAACAGCAGGATCATTAGCAGAGTCAAGAGGAGCACAATTTTCCTAGTATAAACTTGCAGACACAGTTGATTCAATTTGTTTTTTTTTCTTGGAGTCCCTAAAGTGAATATAGAGGAAGAAGCCCCTAAAGACAGGGAGCCCAGCCAGAAAGGCTTAACAAAATAATCGACTGATAATACCGGCAACATTCTGCCACCTCCTGAGCCTATCATAGGCCCAGAAACTGAATTTATTTTCAAGCAGAAATGGATTGAAAAGTGTGAGAAAAGAAGATTACCTCTCAAGAAGAGGTATCAACTGCAGTTAAATGAAACCATGAGATTGAAAAGGAAGGTTTGGGAGTTGAAAAGGCAAGTTTCCCGGTTGAAAAAGAAGGTAAAAATCTACAAATGGAGGGCAGTAAAGCCAAAAATTGAGGTCTCCTCCGCAGCTACACAGACTAGCCCGATTGAAGAGTTGTTTGAAGGCTGAGAATTTTTCTTGGCTGCTGAAATCCAGAAGTCGCAATCTGCTGTGAGTGACTATAAGAAAGAAACAATGTGGGTTCGAGAACAAGCTTTCAGGATCGTCACTGGATACATAGACCAGTTAGACAAGGCGCGGCTAAAGAAAGCTAAACAGAAGGCCAGAATAGAATAATTGGAAGACAAGTGCAGCTTCTACAATTAGATAAGGAGAATATGTTCTCCCTCGCACAGCAGGTAATCGCCTATAGACCTCCTACACATATCTATGCCTTATTCCTTCATGAAAAAATTATTTTCTTTTGTCTTGAAAGTATATATAAGGGTATTTGGTACAAGATTGAGGACCCCATTCAATTTCTTTGTATTTTAAAAATTCATGATATCGTAGGACAACACTTAATGTGCGAGCTCTACATGCATGGGTATTTCTTGAGGCATGATTAGTATTTTAACCCCATTCCATTCGTGGGGGACATTCATTTAAGAGCTTTTACCTCTTATACCATCAACCATATTAAGTGGAGAAGGGCTTGTGATACGTTTGAAGAGAACCAAGTCAGAAGATTGCTAATGATGAGGAAGGAGCATGGCCAGTCATCAAACATTTATAACAAGAATTATACATTTCTATAGATTGAGGGGAGTATAGAACACATGTTGGCAACCCATAAATGGTGTTTTGACCTATGTGTCGGACAGATTACAATGTTCCGTAACGAAGTGTTGGACAGTTGTCAGAGAAGGTGGATGTTCTCATCCTCAGTCGTCAAAGGACGAGAACCATTTGGGGCACCTAACTTTGCACGGGCTCTAGAGAGGATGCCTGATTTTGTAGCATGCATTCAGACCTGTGGAGTCAGATGGATGGGGCTGACATTTCAGTTTCCCTTTATCTAGTTGTCAGCCGAGAAATATACTCCTGCATATAATGTTGATCCATATTGGTGGAAGGATGTTGTTTTGACGGAAGGTTATAAACCCCCTGGGATGGAAATGGCTGAAGAATATGATCTCACATAGCTTCATGCCAGTTACAGTTATTCTAACCTAGATATGAGGAGATGACGAGTTGCATGAGGACATACAAATAGACCAGTTGGGGGTAGATGTTGGGTACTGGATTTGTATACTTTTCTCTCCCATTTTCACCCACCTTTCTATCTCTTTGTGCCATTATTATTCTTAAACACATGAGGTAAACCCCCTTTATCTTACTTAACAGGGGATATTTGATTAATGAAGTGATAGTCAAGGAGGTTTTACCTTTTTTCAATGTTAACTTGGATTTTTTTTTACAAATTCGGCAAAAGCGAGAAGGTTACGGCTGTGAGTCGTGGAGCAGCCCCTAATTTTCCGCATTGCCTTCACTTGCTGCTACAATGCAACAGACTCTGTTTCACTCCAGTGACATTTCAGGATTTTTCATGGTTTCCTTTTTGACAATTAGGTTGTTGTTGCAATGAATTGTATAATTGTAAATTTGTAGTTGTTGAAGGAAATCAGTGTTTCCTTAACAGTTGTATAAAGAAGGCCTACGGGCTGTGAATCGGGGTTAAGCCCAGGACATATAGATTTTGTAATAGTATATTCTACAATTAATTGAATGCACAACACCCTACTGTTTCACCTGTATTTTGTGAGTTCGTCGCAGCCCTGATCAGAGAGTTAGGCCCACTCTTCTGATCTGGTGTTGTGTTACCTTTCTTTCCATTGATTTCATGTTTTGGTTTGATTTTGTTACTATTGTTTCAGTGTAATATTTCAATTTCTGTGAATGTATTTTTAATTCTACAATCTATTTTAATTTTTTTTACAATAGTCTACATGTTTATGGATTTAAGCCTGTGATCTACAGCAGGTCATGTGATTTCTCCTGCATATACTGTGTCGTTAGTCTTGAAATAACTAACATCCTCCAGTTGATAATTTTTGTGGAAAAAGGGTTTGAATATTGTTCACATCCAGACACCAACATTTTGGCATCATTGTCGGGGAAGGCTAACAGGTGCAGGAACATGATCTTCAATTGATCTAAGGGTCGATCTCTCGTCTTGGGGAGGGAATTTATTGCCCTACTTCAAGTCCTCAGCATAGTGCTCTGTGTTTTTCTTGCTTTTTATTGTTTTCTTTAGAATTGGTCTCTCTTCTTGGAGAGGGCATCTATTACCATTCTCCAAGTCTTGAGAATAGCGTGATATTTTTTTTCTTGCTTTTATTTTCATTAAAATCGATCTCTCATCTTAGGGAGGGCATTTTGCTACCCTGCCCCAAGTCCTGGGCATATTTTTTAGCTTTCTGATTTTTTATTCTTTTCTAAAGGGACAACTTCTCATCCTAAGGAGGGTATTTGATTACCCTAATTTTGGTCCTAAACTTTGATTTTCTTCTTTTATTTTATTGTATATTTGAACCTACTCTCTCGTCCCGAGGAGGAAGCTATCTGTCTTGCTCCGGGTCCGGAGCGCTTTTGCTACTTTGATGAACCCTCTTCACAAATTGTATGAAAAAGGATCTGAATAAGAGGGGAAGAGGAATACCCCCAAAGAAAGGAAAGGATCTGGGAAGGAAGACATATATTTAGGAGATCATTGAAAAATCTAAATCTGAGGCATCATCTCGTGTTGTTGTCAGGGTAAGGGCTTAGACGAAGTCCGGAGGGCAGTCTATGGAGCAACCAGTTCCATCCACAGTACCAGAGGGAATTTTTTAGACAGCGAAAGAAATAATAAATAGGGTATCAGTTGAGGAGACATCCTTGCCGTTAGCAGAAAGGGAAGAAATAACAAGTAGAGGGTCAGAAGAACTAAGAAATTTTAATTTGGGAGAAGAACCTCCAAATTGGTTTTCATCACCATGAGACCAAGGGAGTGTTTTAAAACCTCCTGCAGTCGAATTAAGAAATTTTGATTTGGAGAGAGGATTCCTAAAGGATTTTGCATCACCAAGGGACCAGCGGAGTGTGGTGAAACCTCCTACAGTTGAATCACTCCAAGTACCAGTTCCAGAACTAGTTGAAATACCAAGTGAGTATTAGAGGATATTTATGGCACCTGTAAGTTCTTCTATTGATTTTCCAATCAGAAACGTTGCAGCTGATGCACTAATGAGGTCCATTCCTTTAACGGCTTTGCCTAGTTTCCATGGGCCTTCTTCTGAAGAACCTGATACGTTCCTCTTCGAATTTGACATTGTTTGTCGAGGATACGATTATATTTTCATTGCTTAGAAATTAAAAATATTTCTTGCTACCTTAAAAGGAACAGACCTGAGATGGTTCATGGGTTTAGGAGGGAGCATGATTACCTCATGGGAGGGGATGAAAGAAGCCTTCTTAGATAAATACCAAGATTATTGTAAATCCCGTGACATTAAGGAGGAAATCTTTAAGTTTGCAAAGAAAGAGGAAGAAAACATGGAAGACTGTGTGGAACGATTCAAATACATATTGCAGAGGTCAGGCCATAGTGACCTAGATAAGGAAATTCTGAAGATCATTCTTCTCCAGGCACTGAGGGAAGGCTCCCTGCAACTTTTGAACATAGTAGGAAAGGGGGGAATTTCAAAAGAAGACTTTGACACTATCTGTGACTATTGCATTAAGTTTTCACGGGGGGCTGCAAGGAGTGGATAAGGAATTCGGTCATCAAAGACTTCCAGTGGAGGGGTTACAAAGGCATAAATTGGAAATTTATTGGATAACCTAAGGACTGATATCCTGAGTACATTACCCACCCAGATGGACACTCTGCAAGCAAAACAGAAACAAATGGAGTTGGAAAAGACTATATCTATATTCTACCCATAGTGCAGAAAGAAGCATCCTTTGAAGGAATGCCCATTAAACACAGTGGAAGTCTGCGCAATTTGTGAACAGACTCATGTGACCAGCTCATGTCCTTCCTTGCCCAGACTGAAGGAAGTTTCTCAAGGGGCAAGTGAAGAAAATGTGGTAGACCAGTTGTACTTCATGGGGCAGAAAAAGCCATGGCAACCTCGACCACCAGCTATGAATACAGGTATGTTTCAGGACCCATCTCAGTATTTTAATAATTTTAATATGGGTCCCCAATCTGTACCTTTTTTAGCTATGTGGTCTCAATATTAGTATCCCCCCTAGTAACAATGGGTTACCCAGGCCAATTCGAACCCTTCATGGAATCAGAACTGGCATGGACCCTCTCCTACTGGTCAGTTTCCTCAATCTATGCCTCAACAGCAACTTTATTTTCCCTCAAATGTACCTCCAGGAAACCTAGCCCTTAGACCCCAACTTCCTATCCAGCCCAATCCAAATCCTAATAATAAAGGGGTCCAACAAACAAATACTCTTAACCTTCCATATTATAGCATTTCTACCACGAGACTTAATGAGATAAACCTATGATCTGGGCAGGTAGTAAATGCTCCCACTTCACCTATTCTCATAGAACAGATTGAGAGTGAAGTTGCAGAACCAGAACAGAGGACAATTGGGGATAAATTAGACCAGAACACGTCAAATCAAAAATATTCCAAACATGTTATTAATCAGGGTCGTCCAATTACCCCACCATATCCTAAAATATTAACCCTGAACAAACAAAACCCTCAAGCAAACTTTGACTTCCTGGTAGAATTGTAAAATCTCTTTGTTATAATAACTCTGCTATAGGCTATGAGGGATGTACCTATATATGCAAAAACTCTCAAGGATTACTGCTCTAAGAAACCAGGGAAGAAACCTAAGGACCCATTAACCATTCATGTGATGGGTAGATTATCTAAAATCATGTTAGGAAAAATCATGTCTGAAAAATATGGAGACCCAGGAAACCCGATTCTAATGGTACAAATCAATGGGGTTGAAATCCCAAATGTACTGGTAGATTTGGGCGCTGCCATCAACATTATCACCTCTGAAACAATGAACACATTAGGTCTTTGAAACATTAAACCAACCCCTACTATCCTGGAACTAGCAGATAGGTATACAATTAAACCAGTAGGGAAAGTGGAAGATGTAACCATTTCGGTGGATTCGCGGCACTACCTAGTGGATCTTCTTGTGTTATAGACAAGATCTTCAGTTGGAGGTCACCCATTTATTTTGGGAAGACCTTGGCTCACAAATTCAGATGCTTATATAGGTTGATGATCTCTGCATATGATCATATCAAATGGGACAATTACAAAGAATCTTACTCTTTACCCTCCTGTGGAACCTAGCCCATCTGAAAAATTATTAACCAGTCAGAAACCTCTACCAATAGAAGATCCTGAACCTGAAAATTAAGAAGTTAGACCAATCCTTACTATTTGGCAGGCCCTTCAATTTCAAACGGAAATCGAGGATGATGACATTAATGCTTTTATTCATGATTCATTTTTTGCTTCCAATTCAACTCGTCAAATTTTAGAATCTTCTATGAGCTGTGAAACACAGGAAAATATTGAACCAAACAATGAAATTGAAGACATTCCTATAACCTCATCTAATGATAGTATTCCAGTTGAGATTGAACTAGGGAAAACACTTAATATTAGCCCAAATCTGTATGAATCCCATACGAAACAGCTTTTGAAAGTCCTTCAAGATCATCAGGAAGCTTTTACCTAGGATTATACCAACATGAAGGGGATCCCTACTAACTTATGTACTCATCATAATAAGGAATATTTTTGCCCTATAAGACAACCCCAATGGAGAATGAACCCTACTCTCAAGAACATTGTCAAAGAAGAATTACAAAAATGATTGGATGTAGGATTCATTTACCCCATCTCAGATAGCCAATGGGTATCTCTGCTAGTGATTGTTCCCAAAAATAATGGTAAATGACGTATCTTTGTAGATTACAGGGAGCTAAATAAGGCAACTCAAAAAGACCATTTCCCTTTGCCATTCATTGACCAAGTCCTAGATACCTTGGCTAGGAAGAAGTTATTTTCCTTCCTAGATGGATTCAGTGGATATAACCAGATCCAAATAACCTCAGAAGACTAGGATAAAAACAACTTTCACATGCGCACGAGGAACCTTTTCATACAGGGTCCTCCCATTTGGCCTGTGTAATGCTCCTACCACCTTCCAGAGGGAAATTCTGGGAATATTTTCTGATTTGGTCGATGATAGCGTTGAAATATATATGGATTATTTTACTCCATATGGAAACTCATTAGAGGAAGGATTGGAAAATCTAGAGAAAGTACTCAAAATATGTAAGCAGACCCATGTATCTCTGAGGACATTCAAATTTCATATGATGAGGGAATAAGGGATAGTATTGGGACATTTTCTCTCAACTTTCAGAATTCGAGTTGATCCAGCCAAAGTAGAGGTGACATTAAACTTCCCAATACCAAAGACACTCACACAAGTATGTAGCTTTATCAGTTGTGCTGGTTATTACAGACGTTTTATACAAAATTTTGCTAAGGTAGCACATCCACTTTTTCAATTGCTAACAAAAGATGCAGAATTCTTATGGAGTGAAGACTATGAAGCAGCTTTAACGAAAATTAAGGGACTGATTTTCAAGGCTCCAATCCTTTGAGGACATGATTGGGCATTATTGTTTCACACACATGCTGATGCTTCTTATACAGCAGTAGGAGTTATTTTAGGATAGCATGTAGATAAAACACGGTATGCAATTTATTATGTCAGCAATAACTTAATTCCTGCCGAACTGAATTACACGGTGACTGAAAAGAATTCTTGGCTGTCATTTATGTTGTCAATAAGTTTTGGCACTGCATCAGCGGGTATCCTACTTTTGTACATACTAATCATGTAGCAATCAGGTATTTGATGAATAAACCTATCACTCCTGGACGTATTACAAGATGGTTGCTATTGCTTCAATAATTTTATATTACAATAGTAGACAAACTAGGAAAAGATAATGCAGTCGTTGATTTCCTAGCTAGAATGGATAACAATGATGAATACACAACTATAGAAGATAGTTTTCCTGATGAACATATTTTTGCAGTTTCTACTAAACCTTCGTGGTATGCAGATATTGCTAACTATATTGCTATAGGAAAAGTGCCTCCTCATTTTTCATATAGGGAACAGCGGAAAATTATTTATCATAGTGCCCGATATTCTTGGATGGCAGGATACCTTTTTCATACAGGAGCTGATAAGTAGATTCAACGTTGTGTATTGGAGGATGATATTTATGAAGTATTGAAGGCTACCGATGATGGCCCTTGTGGATGGAATTTCGCATACAAAATAACAGGCCATAAGGTGCTACAAATGGGATATTATTAGCCTTCTATCTTTCAGGATGCGCGGAATTATGTCAAGAGGTGTGACAGTTTCTAATGTATGGGTCAGCTCGGTCAAGCTAATGAAATGCCTTTTCAGGCGCAGGTAGTCCTTGAACCTTTTGAGAAATGGGCTATTGACTTCGTTGGACCCTTTAACCCACCCTCCCAGCAAAAGGTCCACATCTTAGTATGTATTAACTATGTGACTAAGTGGGTAGAAGCCAAATCTGTTGCGAAAGCAACAAAGTAGGTGGTCTCAGATTTTCTATTCGAAGAAATTTTTTCTCATTACAGTACTCCAAGAGAGATTGTTTCAGATGGAGGAGCATAATTCACATCACACATGATAGCAAAGATTATGCAGAAATATGGGGTCAAGCACAGGGTGATGTCTCCATACTACCCCCAGGAAAATGGACAAGTGGAAAGCACAAACAAGACATTGGAAAATATCTTGACAAAAACTGTGGCATACCATCGTCAGGATTGGGCTCAGAAGCTGCCTGAAGCTCTCTGGGTGTACAAAACAACATGGCGGAATATAACTGGGTTTTCACTATTCGAGTTGTTTATGGGAAATCCCTGTTGTTTCCAATAGAATTTGACATAGGTACGCTCAGAACAAACTTTCAAGTTGGTTTGGATCTGTCAGATGCCCAAAAACACCAACTGGCTCAGCTCAATGAACTAGATGAAATCCACTCAATGGTTTCTAGAGAGCTACTTCTATTCATCAGCAAAGAATGAAATGGCATGATAAGTTTATTAAGAATAAGGTGTTTCAGAGGGGATATTTATCACTACTCTATGACTCCCGCTTTAAGGATTTTAAGGGAAAGCTTTGTACTCGCTGGATGGGACCTTACAAGGTGGACGTTGTATTTGATAATGGAACAGTCAGGCTAGTCACAATTGATGATACACGTGCTTCATTCATAGCCAATGAACATCACCTAAGATTATACCACTGCCCATTCTCTAAGGAGTTTTTCATCAAACACCTCTCTGACAAATCTGGTTTGAAGGTTATCAGCGCAGAGAACTCTTCCTCTGCATCCTTGCCCTAAAAAAAAAAAAAAAAAAAAAAAAAATCATATTGTTACTATTTATCTTGTTGTCTTTTTACATGAGTTACTACTGAGTAAAAATCAAAGAAAAATTTTCCTAAGTATTGGTTGCTACTACTCATGATGTTGTTACTTGGTTGTTGCTACTCATGATGTTGTTACTCAGTTGTTGCTATTCATGGTGTTGTTACTCGGTTGCTGCTACTCATGATGTTGTTACACGGTTGCTGCTACTCATGATGTTGTTACTCAATTGCTGCTACTCATGGTGCTGTTACTCGATTGCTGCTACTCGATGTTGTTACACCAGATGCTATTACTCGCACTGTTGTTACTCCGGATGCTGCTACTTGCACTGCTATTACTCCAGATGTTGTTACACCAGATGTTGTTACTCACACTTTTGTTACTCTGGATGCTGCTACTCGCACTGCTATTACTCCAAATGTTGTTACACCGGATGCTGTTACTCGCACTATTGTTACTCCAGATGCTGCTACTCGCACTGCTATTGCTCCATATGTTTCTACACCAGATGTTGTTACTCGCACTGCTGTTACTCTGGATGTTGCTACTCGCACTGCTATTACTCCATATGCTTTTACACCGGATGTTGTTACTCTGTAACCTGACCTCATGAATGTTGCTATGCTGCTTGTACTTATTCCGGAATGTTGTTACTCGCACTGCTGTTACTCTGGATGTTGCTACTCGCACTGCTATTACTCCATATGCTTTTACACCGGATGTTGTTACTCGCACTGTTGTTACTCCGGATCTTTACTCACCTTCTTGCTACTCTAGGATGTACCTGCAGGCTGTGACTACTCATCCTCTTTATTCTCAATAGCATCATTCTTGTGTTTTCATCCTACCAGCAGTCACTTGATCGGTAAGAATTTACAGCAGTGTCACCTTCTGTCTTTATGACTTTTACTAATTTAATTAAATATCCCATGTGAAGACTTTAATGCCGTGGATGAAAAAATTTAATTTGGGGGGGGTGTCGTCATAATTTAATGATGGTGTAATGATGATTCTGTAATTTATTATTATAAATCCATGTGTGGTACACCCTACGATCCTTATCAAAATATGTATGATCATTAAAAGTGTATTGGGATCCATAACACGTCTTTTCCACTCCATATGAAATAATTTCTATTTTATTCACTGCACGAACCATACTTTTTTATGATTTCCCTCGGTTTCTGAGAATTACCATCCGTTTATACCATTACCACCTTTCATTTTCACCATGTTGTTTTTCCGAATTTTGTATCCACCATTTCGCCCAACGGTCTGTTGTTCCAAGAAAGTGTTGTTACGAGTCCCCATAGTATGGGTGGACTGGCTGTGCAGCATGAGCTCGAAAACACACCTTGATCCGCAGTAATCCAAAGGTATGGAAAATATTTGTCAATGCAGGGTGGGATATCTACTTTGATAGGTTGCAGTGGTTTGACAGGGGAACCATAATGGATTTTGCACTTAATTTAGACGAGAATCACTTGCGGGTCAGAGGACTGAAAGTTCCTATCACAGAAGAGGTAATTGCAGAAGTTAGCGGGTTGAGATAGCAAGGGAAGCAATGGTTTGCTTGGAGAGTTTCTCTCCTGGAGTTTCCCGAATTATTCTTGCAGTAAGGAGAAAGTGTTGTTCAATTGGGCAAAGGATATGAGCGCAAGACTGTGACGTATCCTTGGAACGAAGTCACAGGTTCTGTAATGAAATACATAACTTGCAAAGGTCGAGCCACAACTTTGTTAAAATATCATATTAAAATTCTAATGCACCTTCGATTTCCACAGGTTCATGTGCATGCCTTAAACATACCCTTATTCCTATTGAAACAGTTGCAGCACATGGCATAGTCTGCTCGGTGTTCGCACCGGATGCCAGCAGTGCTCTCCAACCATGGATTGGTGCATTTACTAGTCATGCATGCAATAAACAGATTTCAGGTCTCCTGGGCGGAACTCTATGGATCCTCAAAAGAATAAATAGCAGTTTTTATTGCTGCAAGAGAAAAGGAACCAGTCCCTCCAACTAGTTTAGCATAAGAAGAACATTCAGAGGGAATTGATCAAGAGGGACCCGAAGAAATGGAAATGGAGGTTGATCAGGAGGAACCCGAAGAAGAAGATATGGAGGTTGATCAGGAAGATCCTAAAGAAATGGGAATAGAGGAGATAATTGGTGGCACAGTTGAGGCTACCACACAAGAACCAGCCTCGCCTGAGGAGCCCACAGATGAAGGAATTATGGATCGTGCGTGAATTCAAGACTGTCATACAATCATCAACTTTTTCCAATAAAGAACAGAAAAGTGAAATGGCAGACAGAAGGATGGAAAGTGATGTTGTTTTGCAAGAAACAGCATCACTTGCCCGAGTAGATATGGATATTGAAACAATTGGGTGTGTTACACAAGAACCACCACCGATCCAGCTAGAACAGGGAAGCAGAGAGGAAATTCATGAGGAACAGGAAGATAGAGAAGGAATAAACTGAGAGGTTGATACTGTCCCACAAGAACCAGTATCGGCCTTAGAAGAAGAAATGATGAACAAAGAGCGAAATGACAGAAGGGAAACAAGCTTCGGAATTGATGCTACCCCACAAGAACTAGCATCGACCCCGACTAAGGTAGTAATGCTTGAAACTCTGGCTCAAGCCGGAAATAACGATGATGAATCTATCCCCCATTCTCTGTTCCAGTCTATGATTCCTAGAGGGGCAAGGGGATTCTACTCGCCCAAACTATTAATGGAGGAAGTAGCTTTCCCACCTGTGCTTAAATTTGTAAAGCTAGGAGAGGACATCGCCAAGATCGGTCCAGTCATTGTTGAATCTCTTTTGGAACACTCAGAGACTCGCAAAGAACATGAGATCCCTATGAAAACATCGGGACACAGAGTGGTCGATGTAAATTCTGAAAAGATGGAAGGAATCCATAATTTAATATAGAGGAAGAAGCCCCTAAAGATAAGGAGCCCAGCTAGAAAGGCTTAACAAAATAATTGACTGATAATATCGGCAGCATTCTGCCACCTCCTGAGCCTATCATAGGCCCAAAAACTGAATTTATTGTCAAATAGGAATGGATTGAACAATGAGAGAAAAGAAGATTACCTCTCAAGAAGAGGTATCAGTTGCAATTCAGTGAAACCATTAGATTGGAAAGGGAGGTTCGGGAGTTCAAAAGGAAAGTTTCCCGATTGAAAAATAAGGTAAAAATCTACAAATGGAGGGAAGTAAAGCCAAAAATTAGGTCTCCTCTGCAGCTACACAGACTGGCCCGATTGAAGATTTGTTTGAAGGCCGAGAATTGTTATTGGCCACTGAAATCTAGAAGTGGCAGTCTGCTACGAGTGACCATAAGAAAGAAACAATGCGGGTTCAAGAACAGGCTGTCAGGATCGTCACAAGATACATAGACTAGTTAGATAAGGTGCGGCTGAAGCAAGCTATATAGAAAGCTAGAATAGAAGAATTGGAAGAACAAGTGTAGTTGCTACAATCAGATAAGGAGAATATGTTCTCCCTGGCACAGCAGGTAATGGCCTATAGACCTCCTGCACATGGCTATGCCTTATTCCTTCGCGAAAAAATTATTTCCTTTTCTCTTGAAAGCATATATAAGGATATTTGGTACGAGATTGAGGACCCCATTCAATTTCTTCGTATTTTAAAAATTCATGATATCATAGGACAACACTTAATGTGCAATCTCTACATGCATGGGTATTTCTTGAGGCGTGATTAATCTTTTAACCCCATTCCATTCATGGGGGACATTCATTTAAGAGCATTTACCTCCTATACCATTAATCAGATTAAGTGGAGAAAGGCCTGTGATACGTTTTAAGAGAACCAAGTCGGAAGGCCGCTAATGATAAGGAAGGAGCATGGCTAGTCATCAAACATTTATAACAAGCATTACACATTTCTACAGATTGAGAGGCATATAGAACACAAGTTGGCAACCCAGAAATGGTGTGTTGGCCTATGTGTCAGATAGATTACAATGTTCCGTTAGGAAGAACTGGAAAATTGTCAGAGAAGGTGGATGTTGTCATCCTTAGCCATCAGAGGAAAACAACCATTTGGGGCACCTAGCTTTGCATGGGATCTAGAGAGGATGCCACATTTTGTAGCATGCATTCAGACCTATGGGGTCAGATGGATGGGGTTGAGGTTTCAGTTTCCCCTTGTCTAGTTTCCAGCCAAGCGATATACTCCTGCATACAATGTTGATCCAAATTGGTGGAAGGATGTTGTTTTGACGGAAGGTTATAAACTCGTTGGGATGAAAATGGCTGAAGAATATGATCTCACACAGCTTCGTGCCAGTCATAGTCAGTCCAACCCAGATCTGAAGAGATGGCAAGCTGCATGAGGACATGCAAATAGACCACTTGGGGGAAGATGTTGGGTATCGGATTTTTATAATTTTATCTCCCATTTTCTCCCACTTTTCTATCTCTTTGTGTCATTATTATTATTAAACACGCAAGGTAAACCCCTTCTCTCTTACTTTACATGGGATATTTGATTAATGCAGTGATAGTCAAGGAGGTTTTACCTTTTTGCAATGTTAACTCGGATTTTTTATAGATTTGGAAAAATCGGGAAGGTTACAGCTGTGAGTCATGGAGCAGCTCCTAATTTCCAAAGTTTCTTTCACTTGTTGCTACAGCGCAGCAGACTCCGTTTCACCCCAGCAACATTTCAGGATTTTTCATGGTTTCCTTTTTTACAATTAGGTTGTTGTTGCAACGAATTGTATAATTTTAAATATGTAGTTTTTGAAGGAAATTGGGTTTTCTTGAACAGTTGTATAAAGAGGGCCTGCGAGCTATGAATTGGGGTTAATCCCAACACATACAGATTTTGTAACAGTATATTCTGCAATTAATTGAATGCACAACACCCTGCTATTTCACCTATAATTTGTGAGTTTGTCGCAGCCCTGATCAGAGAGTTGGGCCCACTCTTCTGATCAGGTGTTGCGTTACCTTTCTTGTCATTGATTTCATGTTTTGGTTTGATTCCGTTACTGTTGTTCCAGTGTAATCTTTCAATTTTTGTGAATGTATTTTTAATTCTGCAATCTATTTTAATTATTGTTACAGTAGTCTCCATGTTTATGGATTTAAGCCTGTGATCTACAGCAGGTCATTTGATTTCTCCTGCATATACTATGTCGTTAGTCTTGAAATAACTAACATCCTCAAGTTGATAATTTATGTGGAAAAAGGGTTTGAATATTGTTCACATCCGAACACCAACAGAAGGCTTGAACTTGGCTAAGTGTTGACCAAATTTAGTTAGTCTAGTAGAGGATAGAAGATAGAGGTGCAAGTTAAGCTCAAGGCTCAAAAACACATATTGTATTCATCTAGATTCTTTGATTAATGCAATAAAGATAGTAATGGTTTTTTAGCAGTTTCTTCCCCCTAGATAAATATTTTGGTATGTGTGTTGAATCTTGATGCATATTAATGATTATTGTTCTTCATCATAAATTTATTTTCGCAAATCAATAGAGTAGCTTCTAGTATTGTGATTTAGTAAATTTCATGAGTAGTTTGGAATCTACACATTAATTTCTACAAAAACCACCATTAATTCATTTCATCTAACACTTATTCATAGAATTTTTTCTTTAATTGGTCAATTTAATTAAATGTTAGAGAGGGTATAATTACTTTTGAGATAAATATAAACCTTTGGTATTTTATTATTATTAAGAATATTTTATAGAATTTCGTTTAGGCTAAATCCTACCATCCACCTAATAATTATTGATATTTAAATTAAAATTTTATAAAATCCCTATTTTAAAATAAACACTCATATAGACGTAATAAAATGAATAAAGAATATGTATTCACAACACTCATATAAACACACTAAAATGAATAAAAAATATGTATTCAAAAAATTAACACAATTATTTTATAACTTATAGTTTTATATTTTAAAATAAACTAATTATAAAATATTAATCATAAAATAACACTTCATATATTTTCATTCTTATATTAAACTCAAATTTTCATATCATGCAATTTTTATAACTTGATGGTTTCAACCAATAAATTTTAATGGCTTCACTCCATCTTTACGTGCTCCTAGATTTTAGGGTAAACAAACACTTTCACTAGAAATCCATTTTTCCCGCCATTTAAATACTTTTTTGTTATTCCATGGAATAAAAAATTGTATAAAGATAATAGTTGAGGCTGCATTCCTAAGCAGAAAACTAAAGAGTTCCAACTATCTAAATATGCACCATGGGACTTGGTTGTCATCTACAAACAGAAACCAACAACATTTTGAATATTCATAATTACAAAAGGAGTGCAATAAATATAAATTAGGCCTCCTATTACATTAAAAAAAATACAAAAACAAACTGAAAGCAATGCAGAGAAACAAAAATAAGGATGAACAAGAATGGAAACAAAATATAACAAGGGGCTTCAAACTTGTATACTTATGTTTTCAGCTAGGACAGTAAGAAAATCCAATCAAGCATAGTGAGAAATTTCTTCCAGGAATGGTCCGTGAATTACTACTCACTGCCCTTGCTACTACTTTAGGAATGATATCTGAAAACTGATTAGTTTCCACTACGATTGTTTGAGGGAGGATTAATTTTTGTTTTCTATGGGAATGGATTGAACTCTCTGAAATTTTTTATTTAAGTAGTATTCATATAAAATAAATCCTAGATACAAAATTAAAGCGCATACTCCCTGTATATATGTTCGAATCTAATTTCCTGAAAAAAGGAATTTCACTCCTCAATTATACATTTACAGGTTTCTAGATTCAATACCTCTAAATTATAATTTCCTTCTATCCAATCTATCATGCATTTAGAGTCTCCCAAAATTTGAATATTTTTTTATGTTATAGATATTGTCTAGAGTCATGAGAGACTAAACTACAATCAACTCAACATTAGTATTTTTTCCAATATCAATTTCTATTATGAAATGTAAAAATATAATATAATTCAATTTTACCATTCCCCCTCCACCAGAAACATTCCCTTGTGGTTCTCCATCAAAGCAGCCAATTAGAAGCTCATGCTGGATGATGGGGAATTGGGCTCTTCTCGAAGATTGTAGTCTCTGTTGTGGAAGATATTCCCTAAAGAGCGAAATGATACTGGTGGATTGGAGGAAGATACATTTCGTTTCATTAATGAATTTCACATTTTTCCTTAGGATCCATATGCCCCATGCTACAAATATAGGGAGGGATTTGAGGTGTTTCTATTTCTTCACCCAAAAAATAGCAATTTTTCAAAGGAGGTATAATTCAATTTTTCTTTGATGCTTAGTATTTGTAAGACTATTTTCCAAACATTTTGGGAAAAAAAGAAATTAATTATTAAATGGTCAACCGATTTTTCTTACTGCCTTACATAAAACACATCGATTTGGACCCACAAATCCTCTTTTTAGTAGGTTGTCCCAAGTAAAAATGTCTTTATGAAGGACGAGCCAAACAAAAAATTTTAAAGAATTTTAATTTGATGGGTATAATTCATTTCCATATTATCTTATTCCACCATCTTTAATTTGACGTTTTTAACTTAGTATGGGCTATTTCTTTGTAGGTTGAATAATATTTATCTTCCTTGAAGAGAATTCCCAACTCCAGACAAAAGAATACCTGGAATTGATTGGCCTCAACCCATTTTGGTTTAAATATTTAATGAAATAATTCCATTATATAACATGTGAAACATAAATACCAAGCTCAAGATCATGATCACATAAGCTTATCTATGGGTATTATTCACATTACTTCACTTCATATTATGGCATGCATTTTAACCCTAAACAAACAAGGGCTATTGGTCCTTGGCCCTTGTTCAAATAAAATTCTTTTGGAATCATTTTAGGAAATATCAACAAATATGTTTCTCTTTCACACTCTTTTTTAGCACATAACTATATGCTTTTCTAACCCCTGAGATCATATACTTATATGGGGGTGTTATTCACTTGAACTTACTTTAGTTTGTGACATGCACTTTAGCATCAAAGAAACAAGGCTATAGGTCATTATCCATTCTCTATATAATATTTCTTTGAAATTATTTTTAGGAAAAATCGATGAAGACATCACTCACAGACACTCTTGTTCGACTCATAGTTCCATATTGTCTTTAGGTTTTGGGATTTGGGTTAATAGATTCTAATTTTTATTCAACTAAAAAAATCTAGACCATCGTCTCTCATCACATCATTCATTGAAAGAAGATAGTTCTTCATCACATCATTCTCGCAACGTTTAGATCTCACCTCTTCCATCTTAACACAATTTTTTTTTTGCATCAAGTTTACTACTATGGAAAAGGGGTTTGACCAATATACATACTTGGATTTTCGTTCATACATGTCCATTGTAGTACATTATTCCTTGGATCAATATTGTTGTTGGTATACTATATTATTATATATCCTAGTTTCAATTGATATTATGATGGAAGAAATTATTCTATTCCAATATTCCTTGTAACCTACAACCTCAATATTAAAGGAGATACTCCCTACCATATCCCCCTTATAGAATAAATCCTTTCTCCCCTTTAAAATATGACTATGGCTAGATCTCTTATGTACTAGAAGAAGTTATAAAACATGGATTATGTAACACCCTCTTCCCACATCTACCCAAGTAATCAACCAATCAAGGTAAAAATGTGATGAGGGGATACTAATATGAGATTGAACCTCCTATATGACTTTAAGGAAGTGGAACCAACAGAAACAAGAAAATCACACCTTGCATAACATCAAAAACATCCTCAGGAGGTAACCCAACCTTCCAGGCCCCTGAACCTTGAGTGAGAATGACTTTTTGACTAGTTTGAGCCTTAGACGTGGGAATTCCAAGGCAAGGTAGCAGCTAAAAGCCTATATTTATGGGCATTCCTAGTTTTGTCAATTCGGTGCCTGCAACTCCGGGATGTGTGCCACATTTTTAGCCCCTAATCCTAGGTCACTTCCCAGAACTTCATGGAACTCTAGGAGATGATAAATAACATTAAAAAAAAATGAACAGTAGAAATTACATCATCATGAACTCATATGGAACCCTCCTAGCCATGACAGGAATTTCGTCAAACATGTTACAAAAGTTTCATCTACAGGTTTAAACAACAGATTTAAACATGGGTGTCTCTTATTTGTCTAAAAATTTCTAAGAAGCATTCCTCCCCTACATCATAAGCTACAATATAATCTAATTCATTTTCAATTAAAAACATGGATAGATCCATACATCATCACTGATTGAATACATGCTTATAACGAGCACAATAAGAAAATAAATATAATGGATATAACAATAATAAAATCCATACATAAACTAGTACATTTGCATAACGAATACCAAAGGAATTATCTCTTCATTACTAAATGTAAAAACTAGTCGTATATGGGACTACCATGTTCCCCCCGACCATAGATCGGTTGAGCCAATTATTTCTTCAGCTAATCATCCCTGTGCCATATTCCAAGCATGAATGTTAGAATCAAACCAAAAGAACCCACCACGAAATCCCAAGGCTAAACCACCTCACCCTTATCAATAGAAATTAGGCTTTACCATGATCCAACTTGAATCACTAGGCCAACAAAATAAACATGTAATAATCGACTTTACCTTGATATACACCTGATCACTAGGCCAACACAAGCATGGATATCACCAGATTCTCTCTGCCTACACCGTGAGGAATTTTCCTATCTCCTAGTCTCTCAAGATTTACCACAACCCATAGTCTGAATCAGGGGTAACTAGGCCCTAAAATGAGACATACTCTTTAGTCTTTACCGTACATCCAAACTTAGGACTACAAATCCCAACGAAAAGCACCTACCTCTCAAGCTTTACCACAATCCAAACCCGCGTCACTAGACCCTAAACTGATGCAAACCACCTCTAGCATTTACCATCAAGGATTCCTAGGCCCACCGAGGCAACACACTATTCGACTTTATGACAACCCACAGTTTGGTTTAAGGGTTACTAGGCCATGTGTTATATCAATTCAAAGATCCACCCCACTTAGCTTTGAATCCATCTAGAAATCTAGATAAACCAAAACCTGATAACTCCACAACACCATGGTTATCTAGAAATGGCAAGGCTAGGCTGAAACAATTTCACACTTCGAAAAAACCCATGCCAAGACATAAATAAACCACATGAAATACCATAAATGTTAGATATAGAAAGGAAAATACACACAAATCGATACTTGCCAATAATCCTGTTGTAGCTTCTTGATTCCTACTCCTCCTTTCTTTCTTCCTCCTTGTTCCTATTTTCTTGCCTTTCTTGCTTCAATGCCAAAATGATCCAAAAACTCTAAGTGTCCTAGAGAGTGAGAGAGAGAGACAGAGAATAATGAGAGCGCTCAAAAAATGTGAGAAAAAACTTGCCAACTGATCCTCGAAGCCTTTTTATCAATGAGGCCTCCATTTCCATCATTTTCCATTATTTTGCTTCATTTTCATCCTCACATGCAACCTGTGACTTTCATCTACCTTTTCTCCTATTTTCCAATATTTTCATAAACAAATGTGTCAAATATGCTATTTTGTCTTTCCAAAGCCTTTTCCTTTTCCTTTGCCTATTTCCTTATCCATATTAATCGAAATGAACACCCACTAGGATGTTTTGCCCAACATTTAACTTGGAATAAGTTTCCCATCAACCATGGTTATTATTTTTACTTTTATTACATGGAGTTTTCACTAGGGTTGTTATAAATGATAAGAGTTTTCCCACAATTTCTTCTAACTCTAGCCAAAAACCCCACATTTGGTTCAACCGAGGGTGGCATATGGATGTCCAATATTTTATAGACCATTGGGGGATAAAATAGAAGACCATATTGCAATATAGTAAAAAATAATTTATTTTACCGCCAAGAGGATTTTACACAACAATATGAAGTCAATGCCATTGTACACCATAGTTTATTTTGGCAAAGTTTGTTATTTAAATATTTCAACATATTGAACTTCAAAATCATCTACAAACAATGTCAAATATTACTCCCTAAGATCCCTAATCCATAGAATCCTCGATTTTCCCATTATATATAATAATAATAAATACCTCTCCCACATATAATTTAGAGGTTAAATTAGAAAATACACCATGTGACGGAGAAAACTAGTGCTTAAAATGCTATGTTGAGAAAAATAAATCTTCACTTTCACTTCTCTTTTTATATATATATATATATATATATATATATATATATATATATTATTTACAAGATTTAGAGGGTATAAATAAAATATGAGATGTGAAGTGGACATGTAAAGAAAACCATAGTCTAAAATATTGTCACTTTTTAAAGCATAGTCACTGCTGCAATTCGAAATTTGAATAAAACATCCAAAGAAAATACTCACAACATAGAGAACTGAACTAAAATTTACATGCACTCAATGATCTGGTTTTAATATTATAACCCAATATAAGGTTATAGTAATTAATCTTTAATATCATGCAATTCCAATTTGAATGACAATGTTCCAAATCAAATACTAATAAGATATAGTACTGAACAACAATTTGCACGTGCTTGGTGTTCTGGTGTTAATATTATAATATAACATTATAAACCCATATAAAATATAGTAATTCATCTTTGATAAACTACAAGTCTAAATTTGAATAAAAAAACTTCTGAAAGAAATACCAACAATGCAGAGAACTAAACTACGATTTATGCATGCTTGGTGATCTTCTGTTAATATTATAACATAATATTATAACCCCATTTAAAATGAACTGTGAAGAATTCAAACTCTATATCTCACAACCCCATATAATGTTATAATAATTAATTTTTGATATGTTTCAACTTTTTAAACTACCTAGAACAAGAACATGAATCTGATAAATTAATTTTATTTACTTCTATGCATACCGATCAAATCATCACAATTCATGAAATTTTTATATCTCTAATCCTATATTATAATTTCGTCGATATACATTTTCGTGGCTATAGAATCTATGGAGTCTTGAAATTCTCTGCAAGTCTTTGTGTCTATAGAATTTTCCAAGAATTTTTTTGTGGATTTCTAGTTCTACGGTTTTATATATATATATATATATATATATATATATTTTTGACATTTAAAAATTGTTGGCATACTTTACATTATCCCTACTAAGAAAAATTTTAAGGATGGAAGTTTATCTTAAAGTTTAGAAACCTTGATGAATCTTACTAGTCCCTAATATGCAAATTGTAAAATGTTTGGCAATTTTTTTTGTAAAAATATTTATATTTCTAATGATTTTATATTAGTCTATATAAAATTTTGGCGAATTTTAAGTTTCACTAATTTTATCTTAAAAGTGGAAAATTGGTAAAATCTTTTTTTTTTGAAAAAACATGGAAAATTAGCCTACTTGCGAATATTAGCCCCTAAAATTTTCCATGATCCCTACACATATCTCCTATATTAGGTTGTAGAGTACAACTCATTGCAATTAAAATAAATTATCCTTTAGAATCAAAGAGACGAACAAAAATAATTGAGCATAACGATATCTGAATTTTTGTTTAGATAATCCGTAATGGTTATAACTATGAAATACTAAGAAAATTTTGAGTCTAAATAGGTTAGGAATATTTAAAATGAAGAGTGAATTAATTAAGTTCAAGGTAAAAGATTCCCATAATGAAGAAAAATGAGAAATTAGTAATAGAAAAATTGATTATTATTGATAAATACTTAAAAAAAATAAAAAAAAATCGAGATACGAATTTACAACATTCAAGATCCTCTCATATAATTTTCATATTTCCATTCGAAAAGGGGACAATATTTCATTGAATCATAAGTACAATTAATATTATATTTCTTATTAAAATTTGGGAACATAAGGTATGTAATGTCATTAACATCGAACTATTTTCCTTGTAGTGATCATGGAACAAAAGGTCCTAACATAGAGAAATGAGAAGGGTATCTTCTTAGATTAAAAAAAACATTTTTCTTCACTTTAAACTTGACTAAAACTACCATTTCAATATATATTAATGCTAATGAGATTTACATAGTAATATAGAGTTCACACCTATAAATTTTGTCTTTAATTTTAAAAAACAAGAAAAAAGTTAAACAAGAATTATCCTTACGAGGGATTATAACATGATATTTATATCAAATTTGAGACCTATGCATAAAATAGTTTTGGTACCAAATACATCTAAATTTACCACATCCATTCTTAATTACGTGATGTTTTATACCAATAATTCATGTCCATTTTGCGGAGAGACAATTGATGAAGGAAAAATTGGTACCATCCTCTTTATAGGACAATTTATTCTAGAACAACAATTATTCATGTTATTATTTTAAGTAGTATTTGCAAGCTTAATCTTTTATAAATTTCTATGTGGACCATGTCTTAACTCCTAGATTCTAAAGAAATTTTGAAGACTCCGTTGATAATTTGTTTGATATTAAACTCATTAGGATTTAAAATTACAACTATCTAATAAAAGTTGCACTATTGGTCTTGGAAGTAATGTCATATATTATTACAAGATTTAGCATGAGCTTAATTATAGTTATAGATTATGCAAAAGTTAGAGAATTCTAATAGTAAAAATCCTAAATTATTTTGAAAATATTTAGATAATGAACTATAACTCGTAATATACCAATATAGACTCATCTTAAGGACGGATCTAACATGAGTTGAAAGGGACCAAATTTCTTCACATGCGAACTTTTTTAGAGTGCAAAATATAATGTGTTATTTTTCGTTGTTTAAATTGTTTTTTTGAATGCTAAATATAATATATATAGGACCAAATAAAAATTTTAACCATAAAAAATAATTCGTTTTCTATAAATAGATTTGTATGAAGTTGATATCAATATAAATTAGTTAACATAGATCTTCAAATAGTTTATTTAAATTTTTTGTTAAAATATTTTTGAAAAATATAGCATCTGATTCACACATTTTTTTTCACTTCTAATTACTTTACATCATATTCATTTATTTTAATTAAATTTTTTGTTGAAATATTTTTGAAAAATATAAGATTTAAACATGTGATTCACACATTTTTTTTCACTTATAATTACTTTACATCATATTCATTTATTTTAATTATAGTGGGCATTGCTTTTCTATTCAGAACATATTTTTTATTTTTTATTTTATTTTAAAGGAGGACAAACTCAGGAACAAACTTAAACATCCCCTCATACCTGAATGTATAATGAGCCTCTTAGCTCAATAAAGAAATATTGAATCTTCTTTTCATACATTTTTAACTAATTTTCTATGAAATTTTCATATAAAAAGGAAAATATTATGGCGATGCTTTTGCAATAAAGATTGTGGAATTAGGGATGCTCGTAATGAGTTGATAAAATTAAAAAAGTTTTTTTAAAAAGAAAAATTATATATATTTATATAGTTGAGTTTATTTTATTAATTGTATATATTTATGAGAATATATATATATATATATATATATATATATATATATATATATATCCCGAATATCCTTTGAACTCATAAAATTAGATCAAATAAACCAACACACTCCTAATTAGGAAGAAAAATGTTTTGTATAAAAGTAAGAGAACAAAACATTTCAAAACTCTCTAAACTAGATTCTAAAAGATTCTAGACCAAATTTTTCACTTATAAATATAAATAAAATCAAATAAGTTCTTCAAGGAACTACAATTTCTAACCTAAAAAGGTTTATATATTTTTGTGATTTTAGACCACATTCAAGCTTTTTAAATCCTCAATATTTTCTAAAGATGACATACAATTTGGAGTGAAGTTGTTTATAAAAGAGAATGTTAAAATATATATATATATATATATATAAAAGCCTCATTGCAATTATTTTTAAAAGAAAAATTCATAAGGTAATATGCCATTAACATTATTTACTTTTAGACAATTTATAAAAAAATATTTTTGGAAAATAAAATATATGAGAAAAGATAATAAAGAATAAGCTAAATTTATCATCTGCCTATTTGAAAAGTGTTAAAGGATGAGCTAGATTTATAAGCTATCATTTATCTATAGTCAATCTCTTTGTTATGTTTCCCATGACTATAAAATATTTTGGAAACATTAAAACTATTTTTATGTTGCTTCAATAATATTAGAAAATGTTTTTTTACAATTCTTAGATTTATTATAAGATAAGAAAAAAAATCTTATATTTATTATATTATATGATTGTCAAATTTGGTATTGAGAGACTTTTAATAAAAAGAAATAAAAAAAGCCATCTAAATTCTAATTTCAAAATTAATATACCTTTTTTATATGAAATTTTTCTATCATTTAAAATACATTTACCCTTTATATCTAATGGATAAAAACAATATAAATTCTGTAAAAAAAAAAATCAATAAAAGATATTAATTTTTAAAATTGTTTAAAACTTTAGTGAAAACCACTTAAAACTCAAATAACTAAAAATATTGCATTATTAACCAAAGCATCAAAAGTAAAAAAAACTTTTAAAAAATTAAAATAATAATAATAATATTAAACTATAAAAATTATCATTATTAAAATAAAATAGAATAAATATAGAAAAGATAGGAGCAGCAATAACTGGTCTTGGCAAACAAATCAAGATACAATTTTCTTGAGAGGATCACATCAAATAACCGAATATTTGAACTGAATATTTAGCACTTTGTAAAAGACTGAAATTAACCAAAAGAAACAAACAAAAGTATAAGTCTCTCACCGTAATAGGAGATTCAATACTAGTTATCCAACAGGTGAGGAATGCACAGAAATCCACTTCATTCCACTCTTCAAGTATCATTCTAAGAATTGGTCTAATTCTAAAATTCTTTGACCATGCCGAGTTTTTTCATGTTCTCTGCCAACATAATGCTTTGGCAGATGCTCTCGTGAATAAGGAGTGGTTCATGAACCCAAGACAAATGGAATATATGCATGTGAAGTTATAACATCAACCCATTCCATGAAGCACAAGTTTCATAAACACGACGACCTATCTTGGATTCTCAACATTAATAATTATTGGAAAATATTAATGGATCACATTAGAGGCCTCATGATGACCAGAACGACCCGAGTTAGAGCATTAGCCCCCACGAGGGAGGCCATACAAGAGTTGATAGAGGAGTTTTGGATAGCCAACAGGTGGAGAGGCAATTTATATGAAACACTATACACCTTTGGGCATGCGTATAGTAAATGCTCGACGGACGTGGAATGCTGGAGTCCTGGAGTCCAGTCAAAGCTGGAGTTGCAGCAGCCACTAATGGATCTTGCCCTGTTTGAAATTCGAGTGGAGATTGCGGACCTGAGTGAGCAAGTAGCTTGGCTGGAGAACAACAAAATTTCGATAGTCTTTCCTTCTGTCATCTCGGACACCATGGGATTATTGTAAAAATGCCAAATGTATAACCATTCATTTTAAATTAATTAATGTAAATATTTGTTTGTTTTAAAAATAATAATAATAATCAAATAAATTTTAATGATATATAATTAATAGCACAATTACATTAGTAAATTTAATTGATATACTCAGAAAACATATAATTATAATAATGATTATTATTATTAATTAATATTTAATTAATTGTGAATGAATTAATTATTTAATTAATTAATTTATAATAAATGAAATATTAATGAGTTATTTAATTAATAATAATAATAATAATAATAATAAATTCAAGAGATTAATATTACAAATCAAGATATATAAATCCTAAAATAAATATTATAAAGAGAAGGGAATAATAAACCCAAATGATTAATACTAAAAACCTAAGGGAATAATATTAAACCCAAGGGAAAAATATTATAAATCCAAGGTATATAAACCATAAGATAAATATTATAAATTTTAAAATAAATAGGTTTTACCATGATTGACCACGGTTGATTTACATATTGACAAAATATTTGTTACAATGTGACATTGGACTATGATTGACAACGATTGATTTTCATACTGAGACAACCTTTCTCACAATGTGATCTTAGACAATTGCTGACCATGATTGACCATGGTTGATTTTCATATTGAGACAATCTTTGTCACAATGTGATGTTAGACCACTGTGCACCATGGATGACCATGGTTATTACATTGTAACGTTGGACCAAGCCACAATTTTTGTCGCAATACCACATTGGACCATGGTTGATTTTCATATTAAGACAATCTTTCTCACAATGCAGCATTGGACCATGGTTGACCATTATTGATTTTCATATTGTGGAAATCTTATGATAAACTCTAAGATAAATATTATAAAACCCAAGGGAATAATATTAAACCTAAGGGATAAATATTATAAACCCAAGGTATACAAACCCTAAGATAAATATTATAAACCCTAAAATAAACATGGTACACTATGGTTTATCATCATTGATTTTCATTTTGACAAAGTCTTTGTCACAATTTGACGTTGGACTATGGTTGACCATGATTGATTTTGTTATTGAGACAACCTTTCTACAATGCGACATTGGACTATGGTTGACCATGATTGATTTTGTTATTGAGACAACGTTTCTACAATGCGACGTTGGACAATGGTTGACGATGGCTAACCATGGTTAATTTTCATAATGAGACAATATTCCTCATAATGCGACATTGCACCATGGTTGACCATGGTTGGCCATGATTGATTTTCCATATTGTGAAATTCCTATGATAAACCCTAAGATAAATATTATAAACGCAAGGGATTAATACTAAAAAACCAGGGGATTATAAACCCAAGGGAACAATATTAAGCCAAAGAGATAAATATTATAAACCTAGCTATATAAACCCCTAGATAATTTTTATCAACCTTAAAATAAACATAGTTGACCATGATTAACTGTGATTGATTTTCGTATTATCAAAATCTTTGTCATAATGCGATGTTGGACTATGGTTGACCAAATTGATTTTCATATTGAGATAACCTTGCTCACAATACAATGATGGACAATGGTTAACCATGATTGACCATGGTTGATTTCCATATTGAGACAATCTTTGTCACAATGCAACATTAGACCATGGTTCACCATGGATGACCACGTTTGTTAGAATGTGACATTAGACCAAGAGACAATCTTTGTCACAATATGATGTCGCACCATGGTTGAATATGACTGATTTTCATATTCAGACAATCATTTTCACAATACGCATTGGAAAATTACTAACCATGCCTTATCATGATTTATTTTCATATTAAAAAAATCCTATGATAAACCATAATATAAATATTAAATGGACCATGTTTGACCATGGTTGATTTACATAGTGAGACAATATTTGACACAATGTGACATTATAACATGGTTGACCATGGTTTCTTTTCATATTAAGACAATCCTTATCACAGTGCAACCTTAGTTGATTTTCATATTGAGAAAATATGTATCATAATGTGATGTCACACCATGGTTCACCATGAATATAAACCCAGTGGATTTATATTAAACCCAAAGATTAATATTATAAACCCGATGAAAAATATTATACCCTAGGAATATGAACCCTTAGATTAATAAACCTAAGGGAACAATAAACCCTATGGATTAATACTAAAAAACCAAGGGATTATAAACTCAAGGGGATAATATTAAACCCCAAGGTATAAATATTATAAACCCAAGGTATAAAAACTCCAAGATAAATATTATAAACCCTAAAATAAGCATGGTTCACCATAGTTTACCATCGTTGATTTTCATAATGAGACAATCTTTGTCACAATGCAACATTGGACCATGGTTGACCATGGTTCATTTTCATATTGAGACAATCTTTGGCACAATGTGACATTGAACCATCAATGACCATGGTTAACCATGATTTTAAATGTAAGGGATTTATATTAAACCCTATTATTAATATTTTAAACCCTATGAATAATATTATACCACTAGTACATTTGGCGGAAATTCTGACACTTTAGTTCCGACACTTTTGTCGTAATGTCGGAAATTTCCCCAATTTCTATCAATTTTTCAAATCTCGCCACAAACCATCGCTATAGCAACGTTTAGGGATATCATCGCTTTTGCGACGTTTATGTTTGTCATCGGAATTGCGACGTTTTAAACACTTCGTCAGTCTTATGACGTTTATGGGACGAAACGTCAGAATTGCGATGTCGCCTACACATTTGTCGGTCTTGCAACACTTGGGAGAAATCGTCAGAAGAGAGACGTTTCTCATATAGACATCGATCTTGCGACGTTGTGAAGCTAAACGTCGCAAGACCGACGTCTATATGAGAAACGTCACTCTTCCGACGGTTTCTCCCAAGCGTCGCAAGACCGACGTTTAAACAACACAACATTTTAATATGAAAAGAATTGTATTATTTAACATTTTATTAATATAAATATGATTTATTTGGATATAATAAATATTGCATCATTAGATAATATTTGTTTGGTTGGAAAACAAACTTGGACATGAAAAACAGTTACATGCGTGGACATGTAAAGTATCACTTTATTAACAATTGTTCAACATTTGAATATGAAAACATTATATTATTTAACATTTTTTTTATATAAATATGATTTATTTGGATATAATGAGTATTACATTATTGGATAATGTTTTTTTTTGTTGGAAAACATGCTTATACATCAAAAAATTTACATTACACAAGTATACATGAAAACTTGCACATTTTGGTATATTATTCCAAAGGCTAGGACATGCTTGGGATCTTTTAAATCCTTGATTACAACTTGGTGAGATGAAAAATCTACTATTCTACCTTTACTTGAATGAGTGATTTGATATTTTAATTGAAGGTTGCAACAAAGACTCGGAACACATAATACATTATTGAAATGTATGTTATATTCCTTATTTGTTATAGACCCTACGTCACCAACAACAGAAAAAAGAAAAAAATAATAATAATAATAAATAAATAAATAAAAATAAAAAACAAAACAAAAAAAAAACAAAAAAACAAAAAAAAAAGCAAAAAAACAAAAAACAAAAACAAAAACAAAAAACAAAAAACAAAAAAAAAACAAAATTTAAAATAAAATAAAATAAAAAATTGGTGTTACAATCATTACTGCAAGCAATAAAATTGCATTTATGCTTAACCATATAATAATATGCTCTAGAATAAATAAGCCACGTCTCATTGGAATAAGAAGTAGAGGATGCATTGAAATAGAAACCAAAAGAAAAAGTGTATTTCCAAAAGAGCTAAGCCTGGGTGAAATATTTTGTGGAAACAAAAAACGTGATAAGCATATCCCAGCATAGGTTTGACCTTTTGACATTTGGTGTGTAAGATGAGCGTGAGAACCAACTATACAAGTCAAACATAAGTTACTAAAATACTCCATGGTTAGGGACTAATAAACAACCAAATTCACCATACTTTAAAAAGTATTACATCTATATGAATACATTGTCCAAGGGACCTCACAAGTATATGAGAAAAAATATACTAGCATACCCTCAAAATAGAAAGTGAATGCAAAAGTGAATTAGGGTTGTTATGTTGTTCAAAGATCAATGGATATTTATTTTAAATAGAAGATGAATAATTCAAAAGGTATTCATGCAAGGGTAAGTATGAGTGGACATATGATCGAAGGATGTGATGTCAAAGGTCATGAAATATCTATTCCTCACTAAATCTACTTCAATTGTTGTTCCTAAAATCCCCAGCGCTATGGGAATATAAGGAATGAAGGATTGTTGTTATGTATCAGGTAATTTTTGTTATAATTAAATTAAAGGCCGTAAGTCATTGTTTTATATGAGATCCATAGTCCAAAGTGTACAATAGGGTCATTGTGATAGCCCAGACGAATTTCATCTTATTGTAAATATTATCTCTATTTTGTAAAATTAAAATCATTGATAAATTAGGAAACATATTCCATATTTTGGGGAATGAGATTTCATTAAGGGGGCTTGGTTGATATTAATGTCAGATTGTGCACTTTAATGAATTGGATGCATAATAAATTTGACTAGAAAAGGAATGGTTGGGAACCATACTAATATATGTATAGAGAGAATCAAAACTAAATGAACTCTAGTTGTGTTGACAACCAACTAATAGGGGTGACGAAGAGGGTATTCCCACATAACCAAAGGAAGTGGCTAAGACGTTTAATGGGAGAAAATTCACGACTCTACACATATTGAAGAGGCAAGCATTGGAATTAGAAGGCACGAGAAGAGAATTATTTAAGGGGCATTTCTTTTTCAAGGCGGTTCTAGGGGAGAAGGAATATTTTATTTTGAAAGAGATACTTCACTCTGTAGGAGCATAACTAATAACAACATTACGGAAGTGAAATAAATGTATATTTATTACCTACTTTTTTTTGGTAGCATAAAAAGCACCCGATTTTGAAAAGTGGTGATGCAGAATCACCTTTTTTTTTTTTGGAGCACATTTTCGACACTCTAATATTTTTATTTATGAAGTATGAATATTTGTTTTAAAATATTAGTGATTTTCATGCTAGTTTTGAAACGTATTGATGCAGCATCAACTTTTTTTTTTAGAGCAGTGATTTTCATGCTAATTTTGAAACGTATTGATGCAGCGTCAACCTTTTTTTTTTTAGAGTGGTGATTTTCATGTTGGTAATAAAACACAAACCTTAGATAAAATATATATATATATATATATATATATAAACAATTAAAAAAACCAATAAAAATGTTAAAAAAAACAAAATTAACTCGTAAAAATAAAAAATTTAAACAAAAATAAATAAATAAATAAACAAAATATAAATAAATAAATAAATATTCGAAAATTATATCAAAATAAATGACAAAATTTGAAAAAAAAACACATAATTTAAAGAAAAAAACAAAAATTAACCAAAAAAATTTAAAACAAAAAACATCAAAAACATTTTTTTTCTAAGTTATTAAAAAAAACTATATAATTAAAAAAATAAAAAATAAAATTTAAAATAATTTAGATTACAAAATTAAAATTTAGATAAAAAAAATAAAATACAAAAAAGAAAAAATTAAATTTAAAAATTTAAATTAAAAAAAATAATAATAATAAGAAAAAAATACAAATTTTAAAATTAACTAAAAAGACAAATTAAAAAAAAAAAAACAAAACAAAACAAAACAAAAACAAAAACTAAAAACTAAAAACTATCATTAAAAAACAAAATAAAAAATAAAAAAACCACGTGCAAATAATTAAAAAATAAATATCCATAAATTTACGGTTTTTTTTTTAAATGAAACAATTTATAAATTTTAAAAATGAAAAACTAAATAAATTAAATTAAATTAAAATTTAATAAATTTAGTAAATAAATTTTAAATTTTAAAAAATAATTAATCTAAAATATTAAATTTAAAATCAAAATTTAAAATAAAAAAACAAAACAAAACAAAACAAATTAAATTTAAAATAAAAAAATTGAATTAAAAAAAAAAAATTAAATTAAATTAAATTAAATTTTTTGAATATATATATATATATATATATATATTAAAAATTTTAAAAAAATAAATAAAAGAATTTTTTTATCGTGGTCGCCCACCCAGCGGTTGGCCTCCGCCGCCACCTGGGTGGGAGGCCGATTTCGGGAATTGCCCTCCCGCCACGAGAGGCCGATACCGGTAATCGCCCTCCCGCGGCAGGAGGTCGATTCTGGGAATCTCCCTCCCGCAAGAGGGCGATTCACGGAATCGGCCTCCGACGCCACCTGGTTGGGAGGCCGATTGGTGGCCCCACCACGATCAAAAAATTCTTTCTTTCTTTTTCTTTTTCTTTTTTAATTTTTTAAATTTTTAATATTTTTTTTTTTATTTTTTTTTTTTATTTTTTTTTTAATTCTAAAATTTTAAAATCATTTTTTTTTAATTTTTTTTAATTTGATTCATTTTTTTGTTTTTAATTTTTTTTTTTCTAAATTTTGTTAATAATTTTTATTAAATTTTGTATTTTTTTTATTTAATATTTTTTTTTTTATTAAATTTTATGTTTGTTTTTTTCATTTAATATTTTAAAATTTAGTAGATTTTGTTTTTTTTATATTTTTTTTAGTTTAATATTTTTTTTATTTTTTTTTTTAATTTTTTTAATTACATAAAATTTATATATATATATATATATATATATATATATATATATATATATATATTTTTTATTAAAATTGTGTATTTAAAATTAGATTTTATTTTTAATTAAAATTAATATTTTCAAATTAATTTGTTTTTTACTTTATTTTTTATTTAATATATTTATTTTAATTTATTTTTTTCAATTTTTCAATTTTAATTGATTTTTAAAGTTTTTCAACTTTTTTTTTAACCTTTTTTTTTTCTTTTTTTCTTTATATTTAAAATTTATTTTTTATTTCAAAATTTGTTTGTTTATTCATTTATTTATTAAAATTTAATATTTTTTTTTAAATTTAATTTGTAATTTTAATATTAACATTTTTTTTTTAAATTTAATAAAATCTAATATATATATTTTTAATTTAAGTTCATATATATATATATATTATTTTTTATAATTTGAATTTAATTTATTTTTTAAAATCTATTTGTTTTTTTAATATATATTTTTTTTAATTTAATATTTTTGTTGTATTTTATTTTTCATTTTTTATTTTTAATTAATTTTTCATTTTTTTACTTTTAATTTCACTAATGTTTTTTTTTTAAATTTTTTTTTTTAAGTTTTAAATTTATTAAAATCTAATATATTTCTTTAAAAAATAAAAAATAAAAATTAAATTTTTTTTTTTAATTTAATAAACTTTTTCTTTTTCTTTTTTAAATTTAATTTCTATATATTTTTTTTTAATTTCTTTCTTTTTTTAACTTGTTCTTTTTCTTTAATTTAATATTTTTATTTTGTTTTTATTTTTATTTTTTTATTTCTATATATTTTGAAATTTTAATCTTTAAATTTTTTTTATTTTTTATTTTTTATTTTTTTTCTTAAATTTTAGTTTTTTTAATATTTGAATTAAAATTTTTATTTTGTTTTTATTTTTATTTTTTTTATTCCTATATATTTTTAAATTTTAAGCTTTAAAATGTTTTTATTTTTTAAATTTATTTTTTTTCTTAAATTTTAGGTTTTTTTAATGTTTGAATTTTAAAAATTAAAAAATGTTATTTCTATTTTTTTAAATGTCAAAAATATGACACAATTTTTTTTTTTTGTTATTCCAACATCAACTGGTTTTGTTTTGAGGGTGTTTTTTCAATCCTTTTTTCAAGAAACAATTTTGTTTTTAGCATAATTTTATAAAATGTTGAAATTTGACCTTCAAAAAAAACCAAGTGCATTCTGGAATACACTTTTTTTTATTTTGGTGTGATTTTTCATGTTTTTTGAGTCTTTTTGGGCTAGAGTTCCCGTTTTGAGGTCAGGTTACCTATTTCATCGGTAACTCTGTTTAATGAAAATGAATTTAGAGAGTAGTGGCTTGGATTGAGGCTTATGAACCCATTCTTAGTGTCTTGCTCAAGGGTTGATGAACCCATTGGGAAGCTTTCAAATTGATATTATAACGAATGAAATATGAAAAGGATATTAAGAAGAATCTTAGTTTTGTAGATATTTCGTATGTTTATAAAATTGATCCAAATATATTATTATTGACGTTGTTTTGTAACAATGATAAATTGACCGATTTATTAACCATATATTTATATGAAAGATACTTATTTCAGATATTAACATGATGAGAACCAACTTGAAATATCAACCTGCATATTTTTCTATGAAAGACACAAAAATTTCAAGTCGCGCCTTGTGATCAGGTCGCCCGACCGGGCGCGTTCGGGTTGGGTCGTTTCGTTCGAGGGTGCCCGTATCAGTTTTGCTAAGCTGTGACCACTCGGGTGCCTTGTGCACGTTCGGGTGGCCCATTTTCCGTTTTCTCCCATGTGGCATCATTCGGTCAGGCGCGTCGTGTCGCGCCATGTGAGGTCACTCGACCGGGCGCGTTCGGGTCGAGCCGTTTCGTTCGAGGGCACCCATATCAGTTTTGCTAAGTTGTGACCACCCGGGTGCCTTGTGCACGTTCGAGAGGCCCATTTTCCGTTTGCTCCCATGTGGCATCGTTCGGTTGGGCGCGCCATGTCGTGCCTTGTGATCAGGTTGCCCGACCGAGCACGTTTCGGTCAGGCCGTTTCGTTCGAGGGTGCTCATATCAGTTTTGCTAAGTTGCGACCGCCCGGGTGCCTTGTACATGTTCAGGCGGCCTGTTTGCCATTTTCTCCCATGTGGCATCATTCAGTCGGGCGCGCCGTGTGAGGTCGCCCGACCGGGCGCGTTCGGGTCGGCCTGTTTCGTTCGAGGGTGCCCGTATCAGTTTTGCTAAGTTGTGACCGCCAAAGTGCCTTGTGCACATTCGAGCGACCCGTTTTCCATTTGCTCCCTTGTGGCATCATTTGGTCGGGCGTGCCATGTCATGCCTTGTGATCAAGTCGCCCGACCGGGCGCGTTCGGGTTGGGTCGTTTCATTCGAGGGTGCCCATATCAATTTTGCTAAGTTGTGACTGCCCGAGTGCCTTGTGCACATTCAGGCGCCCCATTTGTCGTTTTCTCCCTTGTCACATCGTTCGGTTGGGTGCGCCGTGTAGCGCCTTGGGATCAAGTCACCCTACCAGGTGCGTTTGGTTCGGGTTGTTTCGTTCGACGTGCCTATATCAGTTTTTCTAAGTTGTGATCGTTCGAGTCGGACCGTTTTGTTTGGGTCGGACCATTTCATTCGAGGGCGCCTGTATCAGTTTTGCTAAGTTCTGACCACCTGGTGCCTTGTGCACGTTCGGGTGGCCCGTTTGTCGTTTGCTCCCATGTGGCATCGTTCGGTCGGGTGCGCCGTGTGAGGTCTCCCGACCAAGCGCATTCGGGTCGGCCCGTTTCGTTCGATGGTGCCCATATCAATTTTGCTAATTTGTGACCGCCCGGGCGCATTGTGCACGTTCGGGCAGCCCATTTTTCGTTTTCTCCCATGTGGCATCGTTTGGTCGAGCGCGCCATGTCGCGCCTTATGATCGGGTTGCCCAACTGGGCGCGTTTCTGTCGGACCGTTTCGTTTGAGGGCGCCTATATCAGTTTTTCTAAGTTGTGATCACCTGGGTGCCTTGTGCACGTTCGGGTGGCATGTTTGTTGTTTTCTCCCATGTGGCATTGTTCGGTCGGGCGTGTCATGTCATGCCGTGTGAGGTCACCCGACCGGACGCGTTTGAGTCGACCCGTTTCGTTCGAGGGCGCCCGTATCAGTTTTGCTAATTTGTGACCAACCAGGTGCATTGTGCACGTTCAGTCATCCCATTTTCCATTTTCTCCCATGTGGCATCGTTCGGTCGGGCATGTCGTGTCACGCCTTATGATCACGTCACCCGACCAGGCGTGTTCAGGTCGGGTCGTTTCGTTCGAGGGTGCCCGTATCAGTTTTGCTAAGTTGTGACTGCCCGAGTGCCTTGTGCACGTTCGAGCGGCCCGTTTTCCATTTTCTCCCTTGTGGCATCGTTCGGTCGGGCACGCCATGTCGCGCCGTGTGAGGTCGTCCGACCGGGCACGTTTAGGTCGGGTCGTTTCGTTCAAGGGCGCCCAAATCATTTTTACTAAGTTTTGACCGCCCGAGTGCCTTGTGCATGTTCGGGTGGCCCGTTTTCTGTTTGCTCCCTTGTGGCATCGTTCGGTCAGGCGCATTGTGTCGCGCCGTGTGAGGTCGCCCGACCGGGTGCGTTCGAGTCGGGTCGTTTCGTACTTCGAGGGGGCCCGTATCAGTTTTGCTAAGTTGTGACCGCCCGAGTGCCTTGTGCACGTTCAAGTGGCCCGTTTTTCGTTTTCTCCCTTGTGGCATCATTCGGTCGGGTTCGCCGTGTCGCGCCGTGTGAGGTCACCCAACCGGGCGCATTCGGTTTGGGCCATTTTGTTCAAGGGCACCCGTATCATTTTTTCTAAGTTGTGACCGCCCAGGTGCCTTGTGCACATTTGGGCAGCCTGTTTGCTATTTGCTCCCTTGTGGCATATTCGTTCAGTCAGGCACGCCGAGTCACACCGTGCGAGGGCGCCCGACCGGGCGCGTTCTTGTTGTGTCATTTCATTCGAGGGCGCCCGACCGGGCGCGTTCTTGTTGTGTCATTTCATTCGAGGGCGCCCGTATCAGTTTTTCTAAGTTGTGATCACCCGGGTGCCTTGTGCACGTGATTCGAGCGGCCCATTTACCATTTTCTCTGTTGTGGCATCATTTGGTCGGGCGCACCGTGTCGTGCCATGTGAAAGCGCCCGACCGGGCGCGTTCGGGTCGCGTCGTTTCGTTCGAGGGTGCCTGTATCAGTTTTTCTAATTTGTGACCGCCCAGGTGCCTTGTGCACATTCGGGCAGCCTGTTTGCTGTTTGCTCCCTTATGGCATCGTTCAATCATTCAGCTATCCCTTTCTGGTTGGGGGTAGGGGTTGGGTCAGGTCGTTTCGTTCAAACGCATTCCCTTGAGTGCCATCAGTACACGGGTATGGTTTCTGGACGAGTCATGAGGTGTAGTCTAGTTATTAAGACTTCATCAGATGGCCATTCTCCAAACTGTGGCTGAGTTTGAAACTAGAGATTGAACATACATTTGGCCATTTGATTGCAATATACATTTTCTACATCAATAAATTTAAATCAATGGCAAACAAATACTATAAATTAATAAATAAAGAATACATGGAAACAAGCAACAATACTTACAAAAATGTTACATTGAGACGCAAAGAATAAGCAACTAATTTAACCCCTAACCCATTTAACCCTTAAACCATAAACCTCTAAACCCTTAACCCCTAACCTGGCCTAAACCCTTAACCCCTAACCCATTTAACCCCCTAAACCCCTAGTAAACCCCTAACCCATTTAACCCCCTAAACCCTAAACCTATAAACCCTTAACCCCTAACCCCTTAAACCCTAAACCATTAAACCCTTAACCTTAACCCCTTAAACCCTAATTCCCAACCCCTAACCCATCTAACCCCCTAAAACCTAACCCCATTAGCCCCTAACTTCTAACATCTAAAATCCTTAACTGCTAAATCCCCTAACCCCTTAAACCCCCAACCCATTTAACCCCCTAAACCCTAAACCTATAACCCCTTAACCCCTAACCCATTTAACCCCCTAAACCTATAAACCCCTAAACCATTTAATCCCTAAATCATAAACCTCTAAACCCTTAACCCCTAACCCTAAACCCTTAACCCCTAACCCATTTAACCCTTAAACCCTAAACATATAACCCCTTAACCCCTAACCCATTTAACCCCCTAAATCATAAACCTCTAAACCCCTAATCGGGTGCGTTTGGGTTGGGCCGTTTCGTTCGAGGGCACCCGTATCAGTTTTTCTAGGTTGTGACCGCTCGAGTGCCTTGTGCAAGTTTGGGCAGCTCATTTTCCATTTCTCCCTTGTGGCATCGTTCGGTCAAGCACACCGTGTCGCGCCATGTGAGGTCGCCCGACCGGGCATGTTCGGGTCGGGTCATTTCTTTCGAGGGTGTCCGTATCAGTTTTGCTAATTTGTGACTGCTCGGGTGCCTTGTGCACACTCGGGCAGCCCGTTTTTCATTTGCTCCCTTGTGGCATCCTTCGGTCGAGCACGTCGTGTCGTGCAGTGTGAGGTCGCCCGACCGGGCGCGTTCGGGTCGAGCCATTTTGTTCGAGGGCGCCCGTATCAGTTTTGCGAAGTTGTGACCGCCTGGGTTCCTTGTGCACGTTCGGGCAGCCCGTTGCCATTTTATCCTTTGTGGCATCATTCGACCGGGTGCGCCATGTCGCATCATGTGAGGTCGCCCGACTGGGCGCGTTCGGGTCAGGCTGTTTTGTTCGAGGCTGCCCATATCATTTTTGCTAAGTTGTGACCGCTCGAGTGCCTTGTGCACGTTTGGGCGGCCCGTTTGCCATTTTCTCCCCTATGGCATCGTTTTTCATGTCGCGCCGTGTGAGGTTTCCCAACCAGGCACGTTCAAGCCGGGCCGTGTTGTTCAAGGGTGCCCGTATCAGTTTTGCTAAGTTGTGACCACCCAGGTGCCTTGTGCACGTTCGAGCAGCCCGTTTGCCATTTTCTCCCTTGTCGCATCATTTGGTCGGGCACGCCGTGTGAGGTCGCCCGACCGGGTGCATTCGGGTCGGGTCGTTTCGTTCGAGGACACCCGTATCAGTTTTGCTAAGTTGTGACCGCCCGAGTGCCTTATGCACGTTCGAGCGGCTCGTTTTCTATTTGTTCCTTTGTGGCATCATTCGGTCAGGCGCACTGTGTCATGCCGTGTGAGGTCGCCCGACCGGGCACGTTCGGGTCGGGCCATTTCGTTCGAGGGCACCCATATCATTTTTGCTAAGTTATGACCGCCCAGGTGCCTTGTGCACGTTTGGGCGGCCCATTTTCCGTTTTCTCCCCTATGGCATCATTCACCTGATTATCCTTACTAAACCAAAAATTTCATTGAAAATAATCATTCATACCATAACATTACTACTTCCCTTTTAACCACATAAAACTTATTTTTAAGTTACCATAATTCATCTTTAATATCACATAATTAGATTAAAAAATTAACCAAAATCCCTAGTTTATGAAATAAAAATTCAACAATTTTATATAATTAATAATTTAAATAAATGTCTTAGATCTAATCTCATTAATAATTATTTATAATCAACAATACCACTTATTTACGCAAACCCCTTATTAACCCCAAGAAAAGTCTCACACATTTTATTTAATGGAATTTGAGTGGCCTTAAAAAACACATGTATTTCATTTCAAAATGTCAAAAATTTTCAAATATGAAAATTTTTAATTTTCCTCGTTCATTTCCCTCCAGTTGCATGGTTTGTCCAAGGAAGGAGGGAGGATGCGGAAAATCCTGTTTGGAGGGGCAGTTCAGGGTTAAAACAAAGTCGCTCTATCTATTAGCTCTATGGCCAAAGGTTTTCAAATAAGCAGAAGTTGCAAAAGGGTTTTTGAGCCATCTTTGATATTGGGGTTTCGTTGTTCTTTTGGTTTGGTTTCTATGGGTTTTATTGAGTTTTCTTGAAGGTTCTGAAGACTGAGGCACTGAGCGATCTTCTGCAAAAATTCTTGATGTATTGAGTGATGACAGAGGGGCAGTTTAGATCTGATCCAAATCTGATTTGGGTCGATAGCAAAAATGCAAGAGATCCTTCACATTCAGGGGGGCCAATGTGGCAACTAGATTGGCTCGAAATTCTGGGAAGTGGTCTGTGAAGAACACGGGATCAATCCTACTGGGAGATATTAGGGCACTTCAGATCTACATCTTGAAAGGGTTAATTTTTACTACAGCTTACAAGTTTTAAGCATAGCCTGTTGTGTTTTCTACAGCGATTGTGGCAATCGAGCTTCCTTGAGAAGTAAGTGGTTTGGAAGGAGACATTATGGTCGTTTAGTTGTAGATTCATTGAATAAACCAGATGATGCTACCTGGTACTCCGGGTTGACTCATATGCATGAGCTGAAAGAGAAATTTTTCTCTACTTGGTTTGCTCCTGTTGGGTCTGCAAGCGATTATCCTGTATTTTCCAAGTGGGTTATCTATGGTGAGGTATTTTTTTATCACTTATAAGTTTTCTTTGTTCTTTGTTTCTAGAATCTGTCCCCTTGTATATAACTTTGTATATTGGTCGACCTGAATTTTGACTTTAAAGTTTAGCTAAATCCTAAGTTCTCAAAAATGATAGGATGCAATTATTTTTATTTTAAGTTGAACTGCTTCACATAATCAGTTGGAACTAAACTCTGACCTAGATACAATAATGTCCTCTGATCCAGAAAAAATCATCTCCTCTGATCCAGAAATGACTCAATCTACGGAAGATCAATCCCCCGAAATGCCAATAGTGCCACAGTTTGTATCACTGACCGAGGAACAACAAACTCTATTAAGCAAGGATGCATTCACTTGTATAATTGAAACCTACAGGCAAGCTGATGGTGCAGGGGGCAGGGATTTGCAATGTTCACTACGTGCACGATTGATTGCTCAGGTATATGCTCATAAATTTTTTTATCAATAGTCTGTATGAACTGCTTTAGAGAAACTGGAATCTAACTTTTCCTCGTCATCAATTTTTGGCTTTAATGATTGCATTCTGGACTTTGAAAAGCCTCTTTATAAATGTGGTTTTTTATCAAGTCAAGAGATCATTTCCCCATTACTATTTTATATTAAATTTCTTCTGTGATTGAGAAAATTTTCAAGGTTGAATGTTATAATTTATTATTCATAAGTATCAAAAAGTTGTTATTTTATGTGGAGACAAGATAAAGCTTGGATAGGATACATAAAACACTCACAACAGATGAATATAGAAATTTTGACAAAAAATATTTCCAGAAATAGTGTTCAGACATATTTCCATTCAAAGATGGAATCCTTAGAAATGTTTCCTGTGCAACAGCCATCACATATTAATTGAGTTGATTTGTGTGCATGATTTTTCATTTTTCATTTTTCACATTGGATTCTTGTGACTTGAAATATTTATGCTCTACGTACAACCATGATGAATTTTTCTAATGTGGTTTGATCTAGGTATAGAGAGTCATGTCCTACTACAAAAAAAGTTTAATTGTTTAATATGTTACAATAATCTGATCAAATATTAGCCCATCAAATTAAATTTTGCAAGTGTGTAGTTCAAGATGTAGGAAACATGGGTGTTTAGTTGCCTGGCTGTGGTAATTTTTTGGGCTCCTTTTCAAATTCAGGACAATAAAATGTGACAAATTTTGTTATTGAAGCATACTGAGGAAAACACTAATACGGTAATACCTCCTCTACAAATGAAAAGTGATTCTTCAACAAATTAGTGTCTACACTAAATCCTTGTACAGAAGATTCTTACTGAAGTGTCTGCTTGCACCATTACTGATTCTAACACCTCGCTCAAAATAATGTCACCTTATTATATGACATCTGCAACCAACCACCTTTCATCATCAATCCCAGATTGTATGGTTGTTGTTACATTGATTGCATGATCATGAGAGCAATTTTCAAATTCCATTCTAATAAGGCTTAGAAGCTAGAAAACTTGAAAGACAAATTCCTTAAAAATACTCTGGCCATCTTACCTATTCATATTGTGGACCTTTTGCTTTAGATAGTCTCTTCTGGCCTTACCCCCGGTGAAGTTTCTAAAATCAATCATCTTTAGAAATATGATGATCAAAATGAATCAATTAATTGTGAGACTATCATGCTGGGATATACCATGTTCAAAATCTTTGCCAAAAGAGCAGACAAATTCATCTCCATATGGGCAGAGAGGAAGAAATTGCAAGTTTAGGGTTTAGTCATTGCAAATGGAATCACCAAACTTTTGACTATTTTTCAATCCTCCCAAATGCTATTGAGGAAGAAAAAGTAAGTATATTTTTTATCCATGGACACCTGTTAAGCCTTTCAGATAGTTGGAAGAAACCTACTATTTGAGGGGCTGAAGGTATACCTCTCCTATGCTTGGTGATCTCTATAATTATGACCCTATATGAGATTCAAATGATCATCTCTGGGGTCTATTATATACATTAACATAGTAGTCAAGCAAGGGTGTCGACTGCCTCACATTCTTTGGACTTCATATTTATGGATGAGAGTTTCTCATTTCAAAATCCATGGGTGGTAAAGGTGGAGGCCCTCTATGGGATCTCCATTTCACTATTTTTTGACAACATTGTCCTTCTATTTCACGAATCCAAAAACAAAAGTACATTTTGAGCTCATTCTAGGATGAACATGGTCTTCAAGTCCACCTTGCAAACACAAAAGCATGTAAGTTATCTCTCCTTCTTTTCAAGGATAGCAGGTAGAAATGGTGACATCCTAGTCTTTCCTTTGAATGATATTATTTGGTTCATCTTTTAACTTGTTTTCGACATTTGTATCAATGTTGAACAGAGGATTGCAACATTAACAACCTTGGAGAGATGATGTTTCCAACTTCATTTTTAGGATATTCAGGCTAAGTTTTGATTTCTTGACACCATGGTGATTCATTCTCTCCTTGTTTGCAAGGTTTGGAGTTTGGAGCCCATACCTACAAAAAAAAAGTCACGACTCAATTGAGAGAGGTTACTCATTGCTATTCTCTCATTTATGGGAAACATTGTTTTAATATGGCCCACTTAAATTGCAAGGCCATTGCCTTTTCCTTGTGAAATCATCCTCCATATCCTTAAGGTTGAAATAGAATATTGCAACATACACTGCTTCATTTTTCTTTTGTTACTTTTGTAGGAGAAAATCATAAAATAAAATGGTTGTGCTAATCTCATACTCCATACCTGAAGGTTGAAATAGAATTTTGTAACATACACTACTTACATTCCTGTAAGTTGCTTTTCTTTTTCTATTAGTGTCAGAGAAAGTTAAGTTGTGTATTTGTATTTGTTTATGTTAACATATAAACGATAGGAATAGGCTTGACATTCTTTGCTAGAGAACATCAATTTCAATAAATGTTAAAATACTAAAGTATTTGGGAAACTTGAAAGTTTCCATTTACGATTTTAGGGGCTCACGTCAGAGCGATTGATGGAGGTGCCTCAAAATGTCGCAAGCTTTCAGCTAAGAATGTCCTCCAAAATTATAGGTGATTCAAGTTCACTATTTTATTTCCTATTTATCTTATGTTGCTTCTTGTAAGAAGGAAAAATGTATCTGGATAGTTTTAGAAAAATGTTTTGGCCAATATATCAATAGATTTCTTTCAAGTCTTAATTAAAACTTTCGCAATTCCTCTAGCCCACTAGGGCCTGGAATTGAGATCCACAAAACATTCCTATACATAGGAGACTCTCATTTTTCCAATGCAATTGATCCAGTAGCTTTGATTTGCTCACTTCGACATTTTAGAAGCTTAGTCTGCCCTTGATGACCAAATAATATATTTTGATTCTCTTCTTGACTCCTTGTGATGAAAGAGTAGTAGGAATAAACCTATTCTATTTCCACCCTTATTTCTCCATGAGACCAGATTACACTGTTGGCCTCATAGTTTCTCTACTTAAACTAGTATCTGCTAGGATTAAACTGTCTAGCAGATTTCTTCTCTACATTCTAAGAAAGAAATTGAAAACATTCAAGCCAGGATTAGACTGTCTGACTTGTTGGACATTTGCAGGAATTAAAAACATCTAAATACATGCTCACAGACTGAGCTTATTTGAGCTTTTCCTATCTGCCCTACTCTAACTTGACATATTTACAAGTCTAGCTTATAAACATTGTCTTCCAATGTAACCAGTCCATCAAGTGATCCCATGACCGGTCTTTCTTGCTCAATTCCTTGAGCATGTTGGATAGGCAGGGTAGCTTCCACTCTTTTTGTTCAATAACAGCAGCTTCGAAAAAATTTCTTTCTGTTTGCAACATGCTGCTCAAAAAGACCCTTGATCCTTCCTCAAATTTTTGCAGGAAATGAGCATAAGGATTCTGAAAAGATACCTGGCTATGAATATTTGGCAGGCATGCTTCAACCAGGATCTCTTCTTCTCCTACTGGATCAAGAAGAATAATCTCTTGAGGGAGAGAAACTCCCTCATCTTCTTCATTTTCTGAACTGGAGGACTCATCATATATTGGAGCTGAGTCCTCTTGGAGCTCTGAGATGTTCTGATCTGATGTGCTGAGCCCCGTGAAAATATCTATGTATTCTTGAGCACAAGTTTGTTCCATTGCTTCCTCTTTTTCAAGAGAAGGCTCGTTATTTTCATCTTGCTCAAGAATATCTTCTTTTCTTTCCTCCTCATCCTATAAAAATAAAAACGGCTATCCTCCATCCTTATGACACTCATCATTGATGCTTTCATAACTTTCCCCATCAGTGTCATAGATAGGCTGACTAGGTTCACTGCTTCTCTAGATTTTTTGGCCCTGGCTTTCTTCCCATGGGTCTACTGATGATGGTTCTGCCAGCTCAATTTCTCTCTGGAAACAATCATCATCAAATAGATCATACCCAAGAAATTCATAATCGTAAGAAATGTCACCAATCAAAACTGTCGAATTCTCAGAAGGTCTTTCTTCATCCTGATCCACAGAGGAACTTTCTGGATCTATACAATCAAACTCAGGAGATGACTGAGAAGGGGCATGTGTTCTATAAAATATTTCTAAGGTGGACTGCTGATTTAATATCTGATCAATATCCTCTTCTGTCAAAATAGGGTTTTCCCTCTCATCATGGACAGAAGAACAGCAGTCCTCTTTCTCTTGTATTAGCTGATTTGGAGGTTGGATGTCTTCTTGAACCTCTTCTAGAATATCTTCAGTTGTGCTTGCAGGGAAATCTTGATGATATTCTAATGTTTCTAGATCTCTCTCTGATTCAAACCAATCCTCATGAACTTGATGATGCTCAGTTAGACTACAAGGCTCATGAATGGTTTCTTCTTCCACATCAGATTCTGCATCTTCTATGTGGTCCCTTGTTTCCTCGAACCAGTGCTTCATATTAGCTTTTGCTATTAGGTCCTGATATTCTCTGGTCAGCATAACATAAGACATAGGTAAGCAATCAGGCAGTTCCTGACCACTTTCCTCTTCATCTTCTATAGATTCTTGAGCATCGTACATGTCTTTCTCATCTTCTCAGTCTTGATTTTGTTCTTGTTTTGGAAGAGGCATGGGCTATTCTAAATAATCATCATTTTCATTCAGACTAGCCATGAACATTTCCAGCACTTTACCAAACGTTTCTATTAATTCATCTAATTGGTCATACAAAGCATCATACTTTGTATCCCTGTCCATGTTTGGATCCATATTTATGCAAATAAGGCTACTACTTCTTCTCAACCAGTTCAGAGTCCTCCACCAGTGGATTCATTTGGTCATCTAGGAGTTATGGAGTGTGGAGTCTCCAGGTGGATGTATAGGAATGCTTGAAGCAGGATGTTGTCCACCATTAGCAATTGAATGCCAATCTAACCAGAGATCTTGGGTCTTTTGAGTGCCTAAGAATTTTTAAGGTGAAATTCACTCAATCCCCAGCAGAGTCACCATTATGTTGGGGTTCCCATGTTTTGGCCAGATTGGCAAGACCAAAAGATGAGACAACATCAAACCACTTTGGGATCCTAGGATCTAGCCCTCCTGGATCCGGAGAGGGATCTCTCCATGAAACAAAGAATGATATATATCTTTGAAGCTCAAATTGAGATATTAGGCTAGGTATGAAGCACAAAGGGGGGTTTTAAATGATTTGGTTGGTTGGTTGTAGGGTTGAGTCATGAGATCATAGACTGAGAAAGTAATGGGAGAAAAGGATCAAAATAGCAGGATGTCTCAGCAAAGAGGATAGGTCAAGAAAGTGCCATCCATTGGGCTATGGAGTCATGAAAGGGAATTACATGCAACAACTAGCTCAGGCTTTCAGAGGGAAAGTCATCTACACTAAAGGATATTTTTAGATAGATGATGGGATGGAACATTAAGGATTGAAAGTGAAAGAAGGAAAGACAAAGGGGCAGCTTATAGATTAGACCAGAGGTCATTTAACTCCAAGTCAGATTTAGCATGCTCCAAAGAAAAACAGAGGTAAGTTTAACATAGCCAGGGTCTATAGATCAGAGAATGACTTTGAACCTTCAATGCTTTGACACCAGCAAGAGATCTTAGAAAGGCCAGCTGGTTGCACAAGGACCCTAGTGGACAGGGCTAACTTTTATCCCCAGCGTTTCCAAATCTTCCATATTAAACTCAACAAGAACATCTAAGAATAGATTCATTTAATTCATACATCAGCTAGCAGGAAATGACATCCACTACACTGGTTAAATTAACTGAAATCAACCCTTAGATAACACATTTAGCAGAAAACATTGAAGGCGAGGAGAGCAGAGACATAGGGTACCTAACAAGGGTAAATCCTATGCCATATTTCTGATGCAAGCCAGCAGAAGATGAAACAGTATGAAAATGTAATAAAAAGTGTTAGAAAAACATCACCAATAGTAATAGACCAGGATCCTATGAAATGTGCTTGATTAATTGATGCAAAACCAGTCACATACACTGAGCTCAATGGCTAATACAATCCAAACTTTCTCCTCCTAGCCTACTACAATACAAAATACTCTGCTACTTTCTCCCAAAAATTTTCTAATAGTCAAAACTGAATCCCTCTAACTACAACGACAGCAGCCGAACAACCCCATTACAATATGTTCTTCAGGATTATTATAGGAGAAAATAATAACAGGAGTAGATGTAAACTTAAATGCAACATTAAATTCTGAAGCAGCAGGAGGGCCGAGGCTCCATTCAGTTTAAATTCTGGGCATTTATCTCTGGTACTCGTTGGATGAGAAGAGTGGTCCTTGTCAGCTGTAGTTCACCTCCAGGTATGTCTCTGGTGTACTGAACAAAATTCAAAACGATGATGCTAGCGTCTGCCATACTTTATAACTAATGCACTGGTAGCATAGGACTATTGTCAGGGCAGAAATATTCTCAGGAACACGGCATAGAATAAAAGCAATATGGACACTGTGTCCTTTTATGGAAGAGCATACTGTTGATATGAAAACCCTGATACTATTATATTTTTGTGCATCGGACCTTTTGATTGATCCTCGAGGTCTTCGATCTGGTACCTTTGCCTTCTAAATCCCTGAAAAAGGTTCGAAGTCTTCAATTACGTGCCTAGAACTTTCTGCTGCTCCTTTCCTGTCTCTGTTGGTGAAATTTGCGCTTTTAATAGCTCTGGGGAGGTTTTACAGAGTTCAAACCCTGTTATTTAATGCAAGTCCTATCATGGCTCTTTCCCAGGCTTTCTTCGTGATTTAGGCCTCTGAAAAATGGTACTTTCTACATTTTTACCATTGTAATAAAGACTGTGAAATCATGGCGGCATTTCATCCTCTGATAACCCTGCAAAACACGAAAACCTGTTAAGAAAAACACGTATGGAGGTGGTGGATGCAGCGGGACGACGAAAGTGGACGTGCAGCTGGTGAAATGGTGGAATAATGCGAGATTACGGTGGAAAATTAAGTGGGAGGCTTGTAGAATGGTGGCGTGGTGGGAAAATGCAAAAGAACGGAAATTTTAATGTAAACATTAGAATTTGACCTTTGAACGCATATATACATGCGACGGGCGAGAAATACAATGACACACATGAAAAGGGTGACGTGGCGGGAGACGGTCAACGGCGGAGGGAGATTGAATCTGGACCGTCCGATCTCGGGAGGAGATCGACGGCTGAAGATGCATCGGGGGGGCGATGGACAGTGGGCCAGAGGTACGGATTGCCTTGGTTAACTCCCGCGCGGCTTCGTGGAGAGATCACTATCGGATGAAGAACCCCAGATTAGATGGCTAATATGCATATCTCTCTGTGTCTTGTGCCGAACGTTAACGCGTGATGGGTGGGCGGTTTTGAAATAGTGCCGCTGCCACGCGTCGTTTGATGAGTGGAATCGCTGGCCCATCAAAAAATACCGCCCACCTCTCAAAGGCGGTGCAATAGATACCGGTGGTTTCTAAATAGTGCGCGGGCGTGGGACCACCGGGATAGGTATACTATGAGCCATCAGATCAACAGTTAAATGGATGGCGTATCTGCGATCGGGGCGGCGAACGGATAGAGTGGTGGATGCTGTGGGACCACGACGACCGTCCGATCTATACAGATCAATGGTTTTAACTGCTCCTAATATACATTTGCAATAAGCGCCTTTCGCCTTGGCGCCTGGTCTCGGCACTGGGTCACGTGGAGGGAAACATTAAGGGAGCTGGCCCGAAGGGGGCTAAGACCCATATATGTCAACATGTGGGTTTTTTAACCTTTATCAGTGAAATTTGAGGCCATAAAGGGTAACGTTAAAGGGAATGAGAGGTTTTTGAGACCAGACAAGGGTGTGGGTATGGTTTGAAAGGTATTTTTGGGAAATTTTAGAAGGATTAGGGGAGGGAGATTTGGGGGGTAAAAGGGGGAATTTGGATAAGGGAAAAAGGGTTGAAATGGGACATTTTGCATGGAAACAAGGGGAAAAAGTGGGCCTTTTGGAGCACAATTTTTTGCAATCTAAGAGGCTTTATAATGGGAATCAGTAGAGGGGATCTATCAAAGGACAAAGGTACAAGGAGACTTCAAGGATGATGTGTTTTCATAGGAAATGCATTCCTTAAAGGCTTCAAAAACATTTTAGCCCCCTGTTTTCTTGTCAAAATTTTATAGGGGGCTAACAGTGGCTCCACATGGGGATGGCTTCTTCTTGGAGTCAAGAATTCAGAAGATAAATCTTTGGAGTAGGCTAGATGCCTGGTACCTTGAGCCATATTTCTTCCTTGATTTTCAGCTGCCACAAATATGATAGTTCAGCAGAAATATTCCCAAACAATCTACCTACCCATCCTACAATCCTAGAATTTTTTCTTCTAGGGTGCATTTGAGCTAGCAGACCCTTTACATCATTTTTATTTTTTACAAACAAGAGAATAAACATATTCTATTTCTACCCTTATTACTCCATGAGACCATATTAGATTGTTGGCCTCATAGTTTCTCTACCTAAACTAGTATCTGCTAGGATTAAACTGTCTAGCAGATTTCTTCTCTACGTTCTAAGACAGAAATTGAAAACAGTCAAGCCAGGATTAGACTGTCTGACTTGCTGGAAATTTGAAAGAATTAAAAACATCTAACTACATGCTCACAGACTGAGCTTATTTGATCTTTTCCTACCTACCCTACTCTAACTTGACATATTTACAAGTCTAGCTTACAAACGTTGTCTTCCAATGTAACCAGTCCATCAAGTGATCCCATGACCGGTCTTTCTTGCTCAATTCCTTGAGCATGTTGGATAGGCAGGGAAGCTCCCACTCTTTTTTTTCAATAACAACATCTTCGAAAAATTTTCTTTCTGTTTGCAACATGCTGCTCAAAAAGACCCTTGATCCTTCCTCAAATGTTTGCAGGAAATGAGCATAAGGATCCTGAAAAGATACCTGGCTATGAATATTTGGCAGGCATGCTTCAGCCAGGATCTCTTCTTCTCCTACTGGATCAAGAAGAAGACTCTCTTGAGGGAGAGAAACTCCCTCATCTTCTTCATTTTCCAAACTGGAGGACTCATCATATATTGGAGCTGAGTCCTCTTGGAGCTCTGAGATGTTTTGATCTGATGTGTTGAGCTCCGTGAAAAGATCTATGTATTCTTGATCAGAGGTTTGTTCCATTTCTTCCTCTTTTTCAAGAGAAGGCTCGTTATTTTCATCTTTCTCAAGAATCTCTTCTTTTCTTTCCTCCTCATCCTCTAAAAATAAAAACTGCTTTCCTCCGTCCTTATGACACTCATCACTGATGCTTTCATAACTTTCCCCATCAGTGTCATAGATAGGCTGACTGGGTTCACTGCTTCTCTGGAGTTGTTGGCCCTGGATTTCTTCCCATGGGTATACTGATGATGGTTCTGCCAGCTCAATTTCTCTCTAGAAACAATCATCATCAAATATATCATACCCAAGAAAGTCATAATCGTAAGCAATGTCACCAATCAAACTTGTCGGATTCTCAGAAGGTCTTTCTTCATCCTGATCCACAGAGGAACTTTCTAGATCTGTACAATCAAACTCAGGAGATGACTGAGAAGGGGCATGTGTTCTATAAAATATTTCTGAGGTGGATTGCTGATTTAATATCTGATCAATCTCCTCTTCTGTCAAAAGAGGGGTTTCCCTCTCATCATGGACAGAAGAACAGCAGTCCTCTTTCTCTTGTATTAGCTGATTTGGAGGAACCTCTTCTAGAATATCTTCAGTTGTGCTCGCAGGGAAATCTTGATGATCTTCTGATGTTTCTAGATCTCTCTCTGATTCAAACCAATCCTCATGAACCTGATGATGCTCAGTTAGACTACAAGGTTCATGAATGGTTTCTTCTTCCACATCAGATTCTGCATCTTCTATGTGGTCCCTTGTTTCCTCGAACCAGTGCTCCCTATTAGCTTTTGCTATTAGGTCCTGATATTCTCTGGTCAGCGTAACACAAGACACGGGTAAGCAATCAAGTAGTTCTTGACCACTTTCCTCTTCGTCTTCTATAGATTCTTGAGCATCTTACATATCTTGCTCATCTTCTCGGTCTTGAGTTTGTTCTTGTTCTGGAAGAGGCATGGGCTGTTCTAAATAATCATCATTTGCATTCATACTAGCCATGAACATTTCCAGCACTTTACCAAACGTTTCTATTAATTCATCTAATTGGTCATACAAAGAATCATACTTTTTATCCCTATCCATGTTTGGATCCATATTTATGAAAAGAAGGCTACTGCTTCTTCTCAACCAGTTCAGAGTCCTCCACCAATGGAGTCATTTGGTCATCTAGGAGTTATGGAGTGTGGAGTCGCCAGGTGGATGTATAGGAATTCTTGAAGCAGGATGTTGTCCACCATCAGCAATTGAATTCCAATCTAAACAAAGATCTTGGGTCTTTTGAGTGCCTAAGAATGTTTAAGGTGAAATGCACTCAATCCCCAGCGAAGTTGCCATTATGTTGGGGTTCCCATGTTTTGGCCAGATTGGCAAGACCAAAAGATGAGACAACATCAAACCACTTTGGGATCTTAGGATCTAGCCCTCCTAGATTAGGAGAGGGATCTCTCCATGACACAAAGAATGATATATATCTTTGAAGCTCAAATTGAGATATTAGGCTAGGTATGAAGCACAAAGGGGGTTTTAAATGATTTGGTTGGTTGGTTGTAGGGTTGAGTCATGAGATCATATACTGAGAAAGTAATGGGAGGAAAGGAACAAAACAGCAGGATGTCTCAGCAAAGAGGATAAGTCAAGAAAGTGCCATCCATTGGGCTATGGAGTCATGAAAGGGAATTACATGCAACAACTAGCTCAGGCTTTCAGAGGGCAAGTCATCTACACTAAAGGATCTTTTTAGATAGATGATGGGATGGAACATTAAGGATTGAAAGTGAAAGAATGAAAGACAAAGGGGCAGCTTATAGATCGGACCAGAGTTCATTTAACTCCAGGTCAGCTTTAGCATGCTCCAAAGAAAAACAGAGGTAAGTTTAACATAGCCAAGGTCTATAGATCAGAGAAGGACTTTGAACCTTCAATGATTTGAAACCAGCAAGAGATCTTAGAAAGGCCAGCTGGTCACACAAGGACCCTAGTGGACAGGGCTAACTCTGATCCCTAGTGTTCCCAAATCTTCCAGCTTAAACCCAATAAGAACATCTAAGAATAGATTCATTTAATTCATACATCAGCTAGCAGGAAATGACATCCACTACACTGGTTAAATTAACTGAAATCAACCCTTAGATAACACATTTAGCAGGAAACATTGAAGGCGATTAGAGAAGAGACATAGGGTACCTAACAAGGGTAAATCCTATGCAATATTTCTGATGCAAGCCAGTAGAAGATGAAACCGTATGAAAATGTAATAAACAGTGTTAGAAAAAAATCACCAATAGTAATAGACCAGGATCCTGTGAAATGTTCTTGATTAATTGATGTAAAACCAGTCACATACACTGAGCTCAATGGCTAATACAGTCCAAACTTTCTCCTCCCAACCTACTACAATACAAACTACTCTGCTACTTTCTCCCAAAATTGTTCTAACAGTCAAAACTGAATCCCTCTAACTACAACGGCAGCAGCGGAACAACCCCATTACAATATGTTCTTCAGGATTCTTATAGGAGAAGAGAATAACAGGAGTAGATGTAAACTTAAATGTAGCATTAAATTCTGAAGCAGCAAGAGGGTCGAGGCTCCATTCAATTTAAATTCTGGGCATTTATCTCTAGTACTCGTTGGATGAGAAGAGTGGTCCTCATCAGCTGTAGTTCACCTCCAGGTATGTCTCTGATGTACTGAAAAAAATGCATAACGATGATGCTAGGGTCTTCCATATTGTATAACTAATGCACTTGTAGCATAGGACTGTTTCCAGGTTGGAAATCTTCTCAGGAACATGGCATAGAATAAAAGCAATATGGACACTATGTCCTTTTATGGAAGAGCGTACTGCTGATATGAAAACCCTGATACTATTATATTTATGTGCATCAGACCTTCTGATTGATCCTCGGGGCCTTTGATCTGGTACCTTTGCCTTATAAATCCTTGAAAAAGGTTCGAAGTATTCAATTACGTGCCTGGAACTTTCTGTTGCTCCTTTCCTGTCTCTGTTGGTGAAATATGCGCTTTTAATAGCTCTAGGGAGGTTTTACAGAGTTCAAACCATGTTCTTTAATGCAAGTCCTATCATGCCTCTTTCCCAGGCTTTCTTCGTGATTTAGGCCTCTCAAAAATGGTACTTTATGCGTTTTTATCGTTGTAATAAAGACTGTGAAATCATGGCGGCATTTCATCCTCTGATAACCCTGCAAAACATGAAAACCTGTTAAGAAAAACACATATGGAGGTGGTGGATGCAGCGAGATGATGAAATTGGACGTGCAGCTGGTGAAATGGTGGAATAATGCAGGATTACGGTGGAAAATGTAGTGGGAGGCTTGCAGAATGGTGCCGCGGTGGGAAAATGCAAAAGAACGGAAATTTTAATGTAAACATTAGAATTTGACCTTTGAATGCATATATACACAGGATGGGCGAGAAATACAATGACACACGTGGAAAGGGTGACATGGCGGGAGATGGTCAACGGCGGAGGGCGATTGAATCTGGACCGTCCGATCTCGGGAGGAGATCAATGGCTGAAGATGCGTCAGGGGGGCGATGGACAGTGGGCCAAGGGTACGGATTACCTTGGTTAACGCTCGCGTGGCTTTGTGTAGCGATCACCGTTGGATGAAGAACCCCAGATCGGACGGCTGATATGCATATCACTCCGTGTCTTGTGCTGAATGTTAACGCGCGATGGGTGGGCAGTTTTGAAATAGTGTCGCTGCCATGTGTCGTTTGATGAGTGGAATCGCTGGCCCATCGGAAAATACCGCCCACCTCTCAAAGGCAGTGCGATAGATACCGGTGGTTTCTAAATAGTGCGCGGGCGTGGGACCACCGAGAAAAGTATACTATGAGCCGTTAGATCAACAGTTAAATGGACGGCGGATCTGCGATCGGGGCGGCGAACGGGTAGAGTGGTGGACGTTGTGGGACCACGACGACTGTCCAATCTGTACAAATTGATAGTTTTAACCGCTCCCGATATACATTTGCAATAAGCACCTTTCGCCTTGGCGCTTGGTCTCGACACTAGGTCACGTGGAGGGAAACGTTAAGGGAGTTGGCCCGAAGGGGGCTAAGACCCATACATGTCAACATGTGAGTTTTTTAACCTTTATCAGTGAAATTTGAGGCTAGAAAGGGTAACGGTAAAGGGAATGAGAGGTTTTTGAGACCAGACAAGGGTGTGGGTATGGTTTGAAAGGGATTTTTGGGAAAGTTTAGAAGGATTAGGGGAGGGAGATTTGGGGGGTAAAATGGGAAATTTGGACAAGGGAAAAAGGGTTGACATGGGACATTTTGCAGGGAAAAAAGGGGAAAAAATAGGCCTTTTGGAGCACAATTTTTTGCAATCAGAGAGGCTTTATAATGGGAATCAGTAGAGGGGATCTATCAAAGGACAAAGGTACAAGGAGACTTCAAGGATGATGTGTTTTCAGAGTAAATGCATTCCTTGAAGGCTTCAAAAACATTTTAGCCCCCTGTTTGCTTGTCAAAAGTTTATAGGGGGCTAACAGTTTCTCTTCTTAAAAGAGGACATCTTGGAATTTTTACTATATATTTGTTTCTACGAAGCTTCGAAAGTTGAAACTGAAACCATGGAGAGTCAAAATCTTGGTGAAATTGGTGCTATAATTTTGATTCTCTATATTTTTGGAGATATGATTTGAGGAAGTTAGGATTTTTTCAGGTTCCAAAATTCAGTCTCAAACAGACGACCTAGGGGAAATCGTCATAACTTTTGTTTTGGGCATCATATTTGAATTTTGTAAAAGGTTGAAGAAAGTATGTGGAATGTATCTGTTGGACACATAATCCTCTATGGGTAGGTATAGAAGGCAAATGGACAAAAGGAGTCCAAGATACCACTTGGAATGTGAAACCAAGGGTCACTCCCATGTATTATATATATATATATATATATATATATATATATATATATATGCATCTTTGTGAATAATAATGCAACTCATGCATATCTTTCCCTACCTTGTCTATAATTCCCTATTTTTTTGTGTTTAACATAGCTGAGTTCAACATGGTATCAGATTTGTAGGTGAGACCCTGGAATTTTCAGATTTTGCCAACTCCATTTTTAAGTTTTTTGTCCCTGCACTTATAACTCCCTCCTGTATATTCTACTCCAGCCATCTTCCTGCCTTTGTTCTACATTTTTTCAGACTGGCATATACCTGCAAAATCTAGTGCATTACATTGGTGGAGACTACATCTCTTAATAATATTCATACTATTGGAGAATCAAGTTATTCATATTATTGAAGAATCGAGTTGTTGCACTGCGTGGAGGTGCGGTGAATGAGTAATACATCACCTCTCCACCGGCCCCTCGGCCCATTAACACAAAATTATCCTTGACACTGGACACAACACCAGAAATTTGACTAGAGGGATAACGCATCCCCTCTCAGTATCATGGCATCGTGGTGCTCGTGACTGTGTGAACCATTCTCCCCACTGTGTAGCTTCCTATGCTACCCTTACCTCCACTCGATCATTTGCATAGTCAGACTTACCACTCGACCCTCTCCCACCTCTGCTTCTTGATCAGCTGCATTACCTTGGAATTCAGGGGAATATTGTTTGCTACACGGCCATAGTTGATACCTACAATTCCAGCCACAATAGAGGCAACGATAGCCAGATCCATCGCAATCGCGATCGGCGGCCTGTGCTTGGCCCTCTCCCACCTGCTCAACACTTCTCATCACTACTCGACCCTTCGTCAGCCTCCCACCTCTTCTCCTATTGGCCTCTCAAACCACTCCTCATAGCCTCATGTTGATCCCCCTCTCGTCCCCTCCACTCCCCGTCCCCACCCCGTCCCATCCCCTACCATCCCCATAGCCTCGTGCTACTCCACCTCCCCTTACCTTCGCTCCCCAGCCCCCCTTCACCCCGCTTTCCCCATGGTCCCTCACCCCTCCCCATGGCTCCCTACACTACCCTTCCCTCTCACCTTCACTCACCTCCCCTCCCTCACACCATCACTCCCACAACTCCCCATCTCCCTCACGCTGCAACCTCTATTTCTCTCCCTCCTGCCTCTTCCCCTCACACACGCTCCCTCCCACTATACCCTCTCACTCCCTATGCTTCCTTCACTGCACCACGTTGCCTGCTCGCCCACACTGAGTTCATGGTTCACATTGGTTTCTTGGTGGGCGGAAATGGCCTTTAACCAAAATTCACGAGTTTAACTAGAAATGTTACCAAAAGTCACGAGTTCGATTAGTGGCATCAGTAGTTGAGAATCCAAAGAAAAAATAAAAGCCCTAGCTGTTGTGGTGGGTGTCAGCATATTTTTGCGAGACATCTCAGTGCTTCAAACTTGGGATAATTTAGCATTAATATATGTTAAATGTTTTTATAACAATTCCAGACGAAGTGCATTGAATTGTGAATGCATTGAAACATGCACTAAAATATTAATGCATTGAAGGTTTTTGTTTTTTGTATGCCAAATTAACATTAGGTTTTTACTTAAGAAAATGAGGAATAAGAAATAGTTTGTTGAAGGGGTAAGGAAAAATCATCTGCGTATCATTCCTCTCTCTTGGTGCTGCATAATTTTTGAGTTAGTTTGTCTAGGATGTTCAGAAAGCCATTTTTTTCCTCCAAGTGATAACAAACATTACAGATAACTAGCCATCGTGTGTAAATTTTTTGTGACTCAAGCTTGTGGAGGGCTACAACTATGAATTTTTAAGGAAAATATAACTTTCTAGTAGACAAACTCATGGACCCGTTATGCTCGTTATACTCAAGTGATGACAATAGGTTGTGTATATTCTCTCCAGAGCTCTGTGAGTTGGTGAATTATCATACCTGCAGCATTGAATTAAAGTCTTTGTGCATTAATTATATATTATCAAGACATCTTAATAAATATGTTAAAGCAGTCGTGGTCATCATTGCTAGGTTGGATTGGCCATTTATTTGGGTGGTATGCATTGGTTTTTGTTGGTTGGTATGCATTTATCACTTACTGTTAGCACTGTAAACAATGACCGATGGGATTTAAATTGAACAATGTGTTGCATTGAACATGATATATAAATTTTTTGAAGATCGCATATCATGTGAAGGACATTGGTCTATTAAGAGGGCTTGTTCCATTGTTATACATCTCTTTTGTCTTGCGTGGATGAAATATTTTAGCTCTTCCTACTTTTATTCTATATTAAGTCTATTACGAGAAGATTTTTCTTAAGGAGAGTTTGTAAAAAACAAAAATTCCTAGGATTGATGATGCAATAGAATTGTTGAATACTTTGATACATTCCACTGTTGATGGGATGGAAAACATCAGCAAATACACTCTCTTTGACATCAAGAGCTATCTACATAATTCATAAGAAAAGATATATTTTTTGCATCTTGAGTCTCAGCTTCAACAAGATGAGTTACAACAGCATAAGCATGATGACACCCATCAAAACTGAGAAAATGGTCAAATAAGTAACATTAAGGTTGACTCCCATCATGTTCCTAATTTAAGAGATGATTTTCATGCAGAAGAAAACATCCAGCCTGCACTTCCCAAGCCAGTCATCAGACCTTGGGAAGAGCTTGTCCATAACAAACACAAAACAGGTCTTGGATATGACAAGGAGTTTTCCTTTCATATTCCAGACTACTCCAAGCCCATCAAATTTCAGACTGTCAAATTTCTTCATAATAGCTCACCTACAGTTGTTCTAGATTCTACTCCTCTTCCATGGTAACAACAACAGATTGTAAAATTCTAACACTGTGATCGATTTGGCCTTATGAAAGATCATTATTTAGATCTTCAACCATGCAAGCACTGTGGTCGACACACCCATTCTTCACACAGATGCTTCAGAAACAAGCCTCCTGCAAGAACAAAGATTCATATTGGATGGATATCTTCTTGGAAATGGGCATCAACAACCAAGAAGATGTTTAAGGCATATATTAGAACTTGTTCTAGAATATTGAACAATATTGCAGTTTAGTTAACGCCATCATATCACCTTGTACCTGACAAGGGGGAAAATGGCGGTAATCTACAAGCTTCAACTTGTCATTCTAGATTCAGAGTTTTAGCCAGAGACACAGCAGTTCAAGCAAGCTTAAGCCACAACTTGTCATTCCAGATTTAGAGTTGTAGCCAGAGACACAACAGTTCAAGTGACCCTGAGCCACAACTTGTCATTCCAGATTCCAAGTTGTAGCCAGAGAAAAATATTCCCATGAGCATGCCTTTAGTTAGTGGTCATCCTTAAACCATCTATGCGAGGTTGATATTCTTCCTCTTCAAAGAATTCAGGAAACCTCCTCTAGCATAAGACTTCAGCTTCTTTCCAGTTTTGGAAGAGTTCCAGAAAATGCATCAAGCATTTGAGAGTTGGTGGTCATCCTTAAACCATCGCAGTTTATAAACCTCCCTTCTTCTAGGTTGAAGGTCTCCCTCTTCAAAATATGAGGAGAACTTCCTCTAGCAAAAGGCCTCAGCCTCTTGCCAAATTTGGAAGAGTTACGGGAATTGCACTAAGCATTCTAGTGTTGGTGGTCATCCTTAAACCACATCTTTATGCCAACATTTCAGAGATCTCATTCATCCTAAGTGATGACATGCATATTTTTCCATTTTTGTATTACAACTCTCTTCTTGGACTCACACATACCCCTTCGGATTAAAGGGGGGGGATTTTGGACACCTAATCGTCTATGGGTAGGTGTAGAAAGCGAATGGACAAAAGGAGTCTAAGAGACCAATTGGAATGTGAAACCAAGGGTCACTCCCATGTATTATATATATGCATATTTGTGAATATTAATGAAACTCATGCATATATTTCCCTATATTGTCTATTCTTTAGTATTTTTTTGTGTTTACCATAGCTATGTTCAACAGTATCTTTTCATGTATAAATTTCAGGGACGAAGTTTGAAACAATAACACGTGGCACTTCGTACAATTTTTCTCTACTGAACCAGTCTATAATGAGGTCATCGTGAGAGAACGAACATAAATTTATCTTGAATAATCCAAATTGGGTCTGACCCATGATATTGAAAATAATACTCAGAGGGCTACTACATCACTGAATTTTAAATCTCGAGGATCCGAAATCATAGAAATACATCAGGTTCAACATCGAGCTCCTCAAAAGCAAGAAAAAGGTGTGTTATTTTTTTAAATTGCATAACTTTTGTTTGAAAAATCAGTTTGAAGTGATTCCAAGGGCATATTGAAGCATAGACATCAGTATTGGGTTCAAAAATTCCTCCCAAAAATAATTCCACACCTATTAATCCCTTAGAAAGATCTACTATGACACATGAAGAAGAAGAATTGCAACATGATATATCAAAATTATGAGACCAAGTGTTACACAACATTTTGTCATTGTCCCTGCAATCCCCATCCCGCACATTGGAGGGTCATTTCTGTGACTTATGAAAATTTTCATGCCTTGCAAATACCTTCCAATTGTGTCCCTCTACATGAAGGTAATATTCCTCTTGTTGACAATTTCCTAAACAGAGCATCAAAAACCCCTGTTTTTGCCTTGGCGTGAGTAGCCAGTTCTACCCTCGCGCCGATGTGGAAGATTAAAATTGGGGCCCACGCCACCTAGCACTCTGTCCCAGTGTAATACCTTTGCCAAGCTGTTTTGGGAATGTTTTTTTTTAAATAGAGGCAGAGGTTCCATTCCAACCACCTCAGAGATGAGTCATTGGGAGTGGTTGAACTAAACATCCACAGGTTTCCTCCTTTGGTTAGTGGTTTCCACCTCCCTTGGAACACTCCTAAAGGATAGGCCTCCCTTCCACCTTTGTAGGGATCCCAACCTCCTCCTTTTCCTCTATATAAACAAGCCTTCTCCCTTTATGAAAACTAGCTAAACAAAGAGAATTATACAGCTGAAGAGTTGAACTTGGAGAACTGAACTATAGCTGAATAGTTGGGTTATTGAGAAGGTAGATCAAGAAGAAACTCCATCGAGAGGGCCCTTATCCCGTCCGAATTCCCTGATGAGCTTTGAGATGTGCTTTGCCCGAACCATGTTGGAGGACACCGCAATGTCAGAGCATGGTTGTATCTCTTCTTTCTACCTAATAATATAAGTGACTATTGTCTGGTTCCCATCTTGTATTTTGTCTTTATTGAATGCAATATGGTTAGTCTTCTCTGACTGACTAGTAGTTTTTGGATGAAATTAGTATGTGGTATATGGTTATCATTTTCTGATCTTTGTGTAGGTGTCCAAGCACGATAAGAGAAGGGATTGGGACTTGCCATATCAGGAGCAAGGGGATCTCATCAACGCTACGATTTTCGACGACAACTTTGGACCACAGGTAGGCCATCTTATCGTGTCCTCTTTCATTCAAATATCTAGGAACCTACACTCTAACATGATTCCTTGTTACTAGACCCACTCTAGGGCTAGAGGGATCATCTTTGTCCGTAGAGAGGATTTACCTACATAACAAGTTGGCAACTCCACTGGGGATCAATGTGAGTTTGTCTTTGATCTTGTTGGGTCGTTTTTTGGGTTTTTATCTTGTTTTTTATCTTTTTGGTTGTTTAATTGTGCTTCAAACCCTTGTTCAGCCCCATAGTGTGAATATTGACCTCTACTCTGTAGATTTTTCCCTTTTCCTTGGTTAACTGGCTTGGTGCGGTTTTTCTCTGAACAGTCACGCCGATTGGCGCAGGTTGCTTTTGTAGCACTCGCGCCATCCCCTGTTTGGCGCTAAATACCACCTCACAGTCACACAGACCCCTGTAGGTTTTTGGGTGTGAGCTTTTATATGAGTTTTTGGTTAGTTGTACTTGTTTTTGGGTTATTTTTAAGAGTAATTGAAGTGTTTTGGACTGTCTTTGATTGCTGGAGGCTTGTTTTCCTTAGTTTTTTATCCATTTTTTTATCAGTGTGACTTGAGGTCTTAGGGTTTCTGAGTGCCTTAGTGGACTGAGCCTTCTGTTTGGAGATCAATTTTCTTGATAGTTGTCGAATTCGTTCCCTGTTTAATTTCTCTTGGTCTCTTTGATCCTGTTGAGTACGTTCATTGGTTCAATGATCATTTCCTTTCTCATTTGATTCTTCTTCCTCTTACTCCAAGCACTGATTACATTTCTTGTATGGGTCATTTTGGAGATTTCTCTTTGTTTTGAAAAGATTGTAGCATTATTTTGGGTATTGTTGTGTTTATTCATGTTGCTGGAGTCATTCCACTTTGAATTTTACATTCTCTCTCTCATGCTAGTGTTTAGTTTTGTTTTTCATGTTATTTAGTGCATTATTTTCTCTATTGCATTGAAAAAACCAAAATATTGCATTCTTTTTTCTTTGAAAATGAAACGTTCTCTCACATAACTAGCATTGTATCGGCTAGGAAATTGTTTTGTTTTCTGTCGATTGCATTAGATGCATTAGTGGATGTTTTCGCCTAATTTGATTATTCTCCATCACTTGAAAGTTTTCTTTCCTTCTCGTAGATAGTTTTCATTGAAAGAAAATGGTATCCTTCTACATGTAGTTTTGCATTTAGGAAAATTTCAAATCTGACATACGTTAAGGCCTAGAAATTGAAACTTAATCCAAGATCAACGTTAAAATCTATTTCAATTAACCTAAGGCAACATTGAAACCTAACGAAATATTCTAGTTGTCTAAATTAGAGACGTGCTCAGGAGTCTTAAAACCTAGTAGTTGTCATTCGCCATCTAGCTCTAGACAGCGCTAGTACAGACTTGTGCTCCCCATACCGTCGAGTATATAAAGGGAGACCCTTCTAGGTTGCAATCCTTTTATCCATAGGAAGCCGATTTTTTCGTCTTGTAACTGTGATACACCAAACACAGCATTCAGGGAGACTACCTACACGTACGTTAAGTCCTTGGTCATTTCTCTTTCATTTGATCACCAAGGTGTATATGGCAGTTCACGGAAACCTGGCATACCCTCTTGCTTAGAATACCTGAGTAGTCATTTTCGATCTTTACTGGCACTTTAAATTTGAAAATATCATCAAGCACTTATCCTTTCATGCTCGTTTAAACCTAAAAGTGATAGAGTCACCTTTTTCCTGTTTCTCGACTCTTAAAATATGAAATGACAGAGTTTTGTTTCAATGTCTTAAAAATTAACTGTCCACGAAATATTCCGGTTAAATTTATCATCCTTAGTACGTTGTTTTAGGGCTTTTTCTTATGGAAATTTTTTCGGAGTTCACTAACCAAGGAATCCCCTCCGAAGGGAATCCTAGTCATTTTCCTGCTTTTGGGAATGTTGGTGATCCTTATATGGCAACATTATCCCTTCTTGGGTTAACTGTTGGTTTTCCTGTATAGTTGTTCACGACCTCTGTGGTCTCGAGTATTTTTCCCTCTATACAACCATCTCCTCCACCAGAACAACATCATGTTGCTTCTAAGGGGGACCTCTCCCCTTCTTCACCCATTTCTTCATCCTCCTCTTCTACTTCTCCTGGTGAAAGTTTGGATTCTAGTAACCAGGTGGCTAAGAAGAAGAAGAAGAAGACAAAGAAGAAGAAGTCAGATAAACAAGAGGTTAATGTTGTAGCTGTTGTGCCTAATGAACCTTCCATTGTTAAGCCATCCAACCTTCCTCAAAAAGTCAAATTTCCTTGCATGTTGTGCAAAGGTGACCACCTTCTTCGAGACTACCCTAGCATTCCCAAGGTACTTGAAGTATGGTCCGATGGTCATTCATCGTTGCCTTTGGCTTCCAGAAGTCATATTGGTAGCCAATCTTCGACTAGTGCTGATAAGACTCATAAGAAACAGGGTAAGATTACCAATCCTTGTAAGTTATGTGAAGGGCATCATCCCGTTCACCTTTGTCCGTACATGGAAGAAGCCAAGAGAGTATTGGAAAATCATACTGCTTCTGCACCTTGCCTTCTGGCTGGTTACCAGAAGCTTTCTTTGAGTCCTCCGCTAGTTGATTCAACGATCAGTCAAGAGTCATCCTTGATTGCTCCTGCTCCCCTAGAAATTCAAAATCATGAATCCATTCCTAACCAACCATTGGTCTCAAAATCGGTTGATCTGACCCCGCTAGTGGTTCATTAGGTCCTTTCCATCGAGAGTGGATCTCATTCCTCTCACGTTCTTCTTGTTTCTTCAGATTCCTCGAACTTGGAAAAATGTCCTCCCATCCCTATGACTCAAGAATTTCCTCCTCTTGCTCCCATGATGGAGGTGCAGGAGGATGCTCCTCTTGCTCCGGTAACACCAGGGGAATACCATCATAGTTCGATGGTACCTCCTCCAAGTAGTTTAGTCGCTTCCTTCGATTGGAGTTTATTTGAAGGATACCACCTTCCTTCTTATGTGCCTTTTGAGATCACGGTACAGTCCTTTGATGTGGTCGTACCCAGCACCATTATAGATGAAGGCGCGTCTATTAGTATTTTGTCTTCCACTACTTGGAAAGCTTTTGGTTTTCCACTGCTTGTGCCTGTTACGCAAAATCTATTGGATTTTAACAAAGGAACTAGTCAACCATTAGGGATCCTTCCGAAGTTGCCTGTTACTTTGGGAGGGAAAACCATCTATATAGACATGATGGTTGTTCCAGGCCCCTTGGATTTTAATTTACTCTTGGGGCATGACTATACTTATGTCATGGGTGCACTTGTCTCCTCCCTCTTTCATGTGATCTGTTTCCCACACAAAGTTCGTATCGTGACCATTGATCAGCTTTCATTCTTTGGTCCTAACGTGACATCTGGTCCACCATTGTCCCTTCTAGGTCTTTATACATCGGTTGTATCTTCCCTGCCACAGGTTAATTATGTGGCTACCTATCCCATGCCCGCATTCAGTGATAGTGTAGTTGTGCGTCATGTGTTGGGGACATTGGATCTAGATTTTCGAGATGTTGTTCTCCCATCAGATGAGAACCTCCTAGAATCCATGACTTCTTATTCAACATGATGAGTTATTGTCGGAGCATATTTCATTTTCTTTTGTTAAGCTCCCTAAAAAATAAAACAAGGTCCTCGGAGCATGGTTCATTTTCTCGTGTCAAGCTCGTTAAAAAATGAAACAAGGTTGTCGAAGCAGAGTTCATTTTCTTGTTTCAAGCTCCTTAAAAAATGAAACAAGTTGTCATGAGTATGGTTCATCTTCTATGTCAACCTCGTTAAAAAATGAATTAGGTCATAAGGATAGTTCTTTTAATGTGTCAACCTCATTAAAACAATGAAACACGTTCCCATTCAATTCGAGTCTTCGATAAGATCTCGTAAAATCCCAATCAAGTCTTTCTCTTGATCTCATAATTTGAACCTTCACTCCATCTGCCTTTCATATGGACTGAAGCTTGGGGAGCATGTACCTCGAATTGAGTCACCATGTTGGGGCATGCTTACTTTTTCAAACATAGTTTGTTTTTGTTTCAAGCTTGTGTAAAAATGAAACCACCTCCAAGCAGATTTTCCCATGATTTCAAGCTTATGTAAAAATGAAACCTTTCCCATTTTACCTCTTGTGATTGCCATTTTATCAGCCTATTTTTCCAGATGAACCTTGGTTTTCTCATTTCATCGTCCCCATCTGCTTGGAAGATCATACGCCTTCACTTGATTGTTTTACCCATTCCTGAGGAACCACTGCAATGAGTGGTCTTGTTAGCCAGCCTCTTAACCTTTATCTTGTTCTGAGTAGTTCCACCGTCACCGAAACCAGTTGCTACCCTTTATACCACTCGTTCCTCCAAGAGGAGTCAACTTTCAACTCCTTTCTAACTCTCTAAAATTGAAAATATTGTAAAGACTCTTGTCGTTTTGAACTTGTTAAATTCTTGCGAAGTGATATCTACCCAGTATACGTTTACCCCTTTTTCAGGCTGGGATAGATTATATATGAAAAAGGAATACTTTAGCCTATCGCGACTAAGAGGTTCTTTCATACTTTGTTTTCTATCTTTTCAGATCTGTGAGACTACCTACGAAAAGGGACTGCTAGAGTTTTCTTTTCTGCCTTCTTTTCAAACTCTCTAAACGTGAAAAGATGTCGAGTTCTTCCTTTTTCAAACTCGTTAAACTCTGATGACATCGGACTTCATCACCATGATGTTATTTGAGTTCCTCCTTCCTAGGGCTCGTAAAATGTACTAGGATGGATTTTTTCGAAGGACAAACTTAAAGTGCAAGCATATGCTATCCCCTTCAAGCTTGTTTTCAAAAATAATTGGGGTACTTGCCAGAAATGGTGGGGGAAAATGGAACCATATTTTAGTTGTGTTGGCAGTATGTCACTCTTGAACATGGCACTTGTCTGCATTCGTGTCGGGTTGGGGACATCTCATTTCGTCATTTTTTCCTCCATGGGTTTGGGTAATCTCTTTTGACCTCTCATTTTCTCTTTTCCACATCATCATGACCTCGGATACTTTAATGTCAAATACTTCCAAATCCAATGTCGTGCTACTGATATGTTCAAGAGAATTTTCCTCTGCAGTTTTCAACCTCCCTCTGATTCTCTGTTGGTCCTCATTCACAAACATCATATTCCTCTGTCTCGTGTCGATGATGTGGGGAAAATTATGGCCCTCCTTCGACGAGGTCACTTCCTGTCGACTTCAATTCATTATCCAGGAATCTAATCTAGAGACTCTCTTCTGGTACCTTGGAGCCTGCATACCTTAGTGGCAGGTTCTTCGCAGTCAACGCAAGCTCCACATCATTGGCCTTTGATCAACTAACTCTACGGGTGTTCGACACCAGATCACTGTTCACATTCCATGGATTGTACCTTTCGTACCTTGAGAGCCATTGTCATTATTGGTGGCTCCTCTCACGTCTGTTAACAGCTTTCATCATTGGCTGGTAATCAAACGATTTTCTTACATGTTCAACTTCAGCTCATATATTCGCATGCTTGAATTTGTACTTGTTCCGGTCAAAATGGAGCACAAGACCTTGGGGTTTGTCTGCTAAAATCCAGGTTGCAGGTTCTTTGTGGATTATCATGACTTATTTCATGACTCTTTGATTGGATGGCTGCGACCATACCTGAGGCTATTTGTTGATCTTTACTACTGGATGGTTGCATCCATACCTAGATCTCAGTTTTTATGTACTTTATTATGGGTGGTTGCACCCATGCCACATGTTCATGTATCAAAGATATCAGTTGTATTTTTAATTTTAGGTTTTCCGACAGCAGTGTTTGGTTCGAACACATTCTCATAAATAATTTCACCCCTCCCTCTTGTTAGAGTCAGCCTTTGCAGCTTTCCTTCAGTGATCAAACATGCTCTTACAAAGTGATTTTAAGGTGTCAAGGTCAAATTTTGTCATTTCAATGAGTCTTCAAGAAAAATTTGGTCACTAGGCATTAGGTCTAGGGGTTGCTTTTACTCCTGTCAAATTTGTCCAAATGTCGGTCCATGTCACCATTCAGCTGAGTGTACCATCATTCATAGGGTTTTCATCATCATTTCAGGTTCCATTGGGTCATTTTACATCTTTTTCATGCTTCAGTTGTGCCTTGGTAAGGTCCATTTCCCTCACCTAGGGTTTTGGAGGTAATTTCTCTTGGATGGTCAAATCATCGAAAAAATTTGTATCCTGATGTTCATACACCTTCCCCTATCATTAATGTACCTTATTAAACACTTCCCATCACTGAGATTCCCCAAATTCCTCATTTTTGCACAAACCCTAGTTTCTTGGCACAACTTGGCAATTTTCTTGGCTAGGCCTGTATTTTGCGCTTTTGGACCCCTTCCCCTCACTCAATCTCTTAGATTCCACTTTCCCCTACTTCCTAACATCCCTCCCTACTTCCCAAAATTTCCCCAAGAATTTAGAAGCCCCTTATCCCCTTCATTTCGCTTCATTTCGACAAAATCCCTTGTTTCACACATCGGGATAAGTTTCACTCAAATGATGTTTCAGAGAAATCAAAGATGAATTTTGGAAAACTGAGAGAGGTTTTTGTCCAAAACATGCCAAGGAAGAAAAACCTCTTTCACTTTTTACACAGGTATCAGGGTTTTAGAGAAATGTCAAAAATACCGTTTCCTCAAGAGAATTGATGCACCAGCAGGAAGTAGTGTTGGGAGATTTGATTTTTTACAGGGTAAATGAACTCCAAATTGAAAAATTCCACTTGGGTTGGAAAGTAGACTCAAATATATTTCCAACAAGCTATTACACGCTCAATTTGGACACAGGGAAGGCCTCCAAAAGCTTCCTGCAAAATGCACTATGTAGCGCACTACTCACAAGAGGCGCGCTACCCATACAGGAGGTGCGCTACCCACTTAACCTCCTCAGCCTTTGTAAAATAACACGGGCGCTACCCATATAAGGTGCGCTACCCATACAGAGACAGAGCTAAAAAAAATTTTGTCTTGCGCCCAGTTTCGTATCAAATCGGCTCCATCGACTTGCAAGTAGGTTTCTAAAGGTTGCTCAATAGATTTTTAGCATGATTGTGGTGTAATTGATGTTGGGAAACAAGCCTTGGTTGAAGAGAAATGTATAAACCCTACATTTATATGCAGATTTATTCCTTAAGGGTTTTGAATATATATGGACAGTCTTGTGAAGGGTTTGAAAACTTTTGTGAATGGTAGATATGCTCATGCCCTAGCACATTGTGTACATCATCCTCACGCCCTTAGTTTATCATCTTATCGCTTCTGTCATCATCATTCTATTACCACTATCATGGCCATTTGTTTCACTATGGTCATTGTCATGTTGTTCCTATTCTCCATTTGACAAACACAGTCCTTTGACAAATCCTTGGCCAGTATTGTAAAGGCTGTTTCATACATTACACTGTCTACTCATTTGTCAAAATTTTCTTGTGATCAAAACATAGACTGTCTTTAATGCCAATCCACTAAACAGAGCTATTACCACTGTCACTTGTTTTCTTATGATGTTTTGGTACATGTGCAATATATTTGGGTTTTGAGCATACATTGAAACTTTGACTTCATTACACCTATATCAACATACATATTGCAGACATCTTGTTTTTAGAGCCATGTCAGAGATAGATTCAGTTTATGAGCAGGAGTATGACAGTGATTCCACAGCAAGGCATTACTTGGGAGGATTTCATCTCCCGTGACTTCTTCACAGCGCCACAGCCACCTCTTGAGATATTTCATGATGCGGGAGAGCCTTCACATCAGCCGGACATCCCTGAGGTCGAGCATATCAGTGCTCCATTGCTTGTGACATACCAGCGAGGCCACAGGGCCTTATTTGCAGCTACACGGCGAGTATTATCTCCACCCAGGGTGGAAGGGGTCTCGCCGACTCCATCAGCAGAGCGAGTATTATCTTCACATGATGTGGAAGGGGTCTCGCCTTCTTCTTCAGCACAGGTACAGATCCAGGACAAGGGCAAGAAGCCCATGCATGATGAGGGCCCATCAGGAGGTCGGGACACGGATTTCATGATCATTGATGTTGATGCGAGCTCTCCTAGCTCGAAACTAAAAGAGATCATCCATGAGAAAAGGGCCGATAATGACACGCTGAAAGATAAATTGCAGAAGGCTCAGTGGGTGATAAACTACCTGGAGCAGCGTAACAAATAGCTAGAGGATGAGCACACACTTTATGAGCTGCGACGAATCCGTGAGGATCGACAATTGGCCTGGAAGAGACCTGGTGATATGACACCGGCTGATCGAGATTCTTGCCTCACGCATGTTAACATTCATCTGGATAAGTTGTTAGCAAAGGCCAATAGAGAGAAAGACATCCTTCGCCACATGAAAGGTCATTATTGGGCCCGCATGCACGTCTGCAAAGCAAGAATGAAGATTCTGAAGAGGAGGTTGAGCGAAGCACTAAAACGGCGGAAAAGGCCTGATCCACTCCGGATTTTGGCTGAGGCTTCGTTGGCTTGGCATGATACATGATGGAGGGTCTTCGCTCCGAATTTGAGTAAATTCGGAGAAAATTTTTTCATTTTGAAATATTTTGGTCTAAAAACAGGTTTTTCAGCTATACGGGTAGCGCGTCGATGTGCTCACTTTTTTTCGGGACACTTGCTGAAGGAAATATTTGCATTTTTGAGTTTTTCATGGTAATTTATGCATGCTCAGGCATTTCCGGAGCATTTCATCAGATTCTGAATGGTCAAAAGGCCCAAAAGCACCATGAAAACCACCTGCTGCCACCTTTTGCACCAGCAGGAAGTACTTCTGGGAGAATGAAGTTTTGGAGGGGCAAATGAGCTCCAAATTGGGAAATTCCACTTGGGTTGGATAGCGAACATCTAGGGATTTCCAAAGAGCTATCATGAGCTCAATTTGGATGCCGGGAAGTGCCTCAAAATCAGGCTGAAAGGCGCGCTACCCATATAGATTTTTGGCTGAATTTTCAACTTCCAGCTCAGAATTTCGGCCAGTTGGGACCAGTTTTGCTTGTGGATGAAATTTTTGGGTTTTCATGATGTAAATTGATGTTTGGAATGTAACTTTGGCTCATTTTTACCTATTCTAGAAGATTCACTCTCAAAAAAGTGAAAATCATGTAAATGAATCAGTTTCCACTCTTTTAGAGGCAAGTTGTTAGCTGCCTAGATTTTAGCTCCTAGATTAGAATTTGGTTGAAACTGATCCCTGAAGAAGGAATTCTACCCCTAGAGGCATGGGAAGGGGTTAGGATGGTCTATATGATGTAATTTCTCAATCATTTTTAGGGGTTGAAGAGGTTGGACTCTTGGGAAACTTTTGGCACGCTATTGTACATATTTTTCATATTTTGGCTAAGGAAAGATCAGAGGTTTTGCAGCACCTATTGGGATTCTTGTGGCTTTCAGTTCTTGATGGTGTTTTCTCTCAGTTTATTGTAAGTTATTTCATGTTTAATGTATGCCATCTCTTCTTATGCTTCTGAAACTAAAATGAATGAGTAGATGAGGTTGAATCCATTGTTTACAGTGCTCTGCCTTTGAATTCATTTAGTTTTACATGTTTTCACCTGTTTGGAGAGGATCCAAGTTCTTCTTTTCCCTCTTCAGCTCCTTATTGTTCTGATCTATCCATATACTCAACCAAAATCATCAATAGTACTGCCTACCTCGCCCCAACTCGAATTCTGCAAAGATCTGGCCTTATCCCTGGACCCAAAATTGTTTTTCCCTTTTTTTCAACAAAAACCCAAAAAATCAAAATCAAACATTCCTATCTCTTTACTAGCCTAAAATCAGTATTCATTGTTCATTATAAGTCATCTCATCCCCTCTGAAAACCTTTTGCCAAGATAGACCCGGAGAGAGCCCTCTCCTGTCCTCGTAGGGCTAGCTACGAGGCTGAGCGTGGTTTGATGTAGCCTTGAGTTTTACCTTATTTCAGCCTAAGGTAGATTTTAGCGCTAACACCTCTCCCTCGGACCTCCTGCTTTAGGGGGCATCTGTTACACAGCATTTTGTCACTGTCCCTGCAATCCCCATCCCGCACATTGGAGGGTAATTTCTGTGACTTATGAAAAGTGTCATGCCTTGCAAAGACCTTCATTACGTCCCTCTACATGAAGGTAACATTCCTCTTGTTGACAATTTCCTGAACAGAGCATCAAAAACCCCTATTTTTTCCTTAGCATGAGTAGCCAGTTCTACCCTCGTGTCGATGTGGAAGATTAACACTAGGGCCCGCACAACCTAGCGCTCTGTCCCAGTGTAATACTTGCGCCAAGCTGTTTTAGGAATGATTTTTTTTAAATAGAGGCGGAGGTTCCATTCCAACCACCTCAGAGATGAGTCATTGGGAGTGTTTTAACTAAACATCCACGGGTTTCCACCTTTGGTTAGTGGTTTCCACCTCCCTTAGAACACTCCTAAAGGATAGGCCTCCCTTCCACCTTTATAGGGATCCCAACCTCCTCCTTTTACTCTATATAAACAAGCCTTCTCCCTTTATGAAAGCTAGCTGAACAAAGAGAATTATACAGCTGAAGTTTTGAACTTGGAGAACCGAACTATAGCTGAATAACTGAGTTATTGAGAAGGTAGATCAAGAAGAAACTCCGTCGAGAGGGCCCTTATCCCATCTGAATTCCCTGACAATATTTGATACGTTCTTCGCCCAAACCCCGCTGGAGGAGACCACAACGTCAGAGCATGGTTGTCTCCCTTCTTTCTACCTAATAATATAAGTGACGATTGTCTGGTTCCCATCTTGTATTTTTGTCTTTATCGAATGCAATATGCTTAGTCTTCTCTGACTTACTAGTATTTTTTGGATGAAATTAGTATGTGGTATGTGGTTATAATTCTCTAATATTTGTGCAGGTGTCCAAGCGTGATAAGTGAAGGGATTGTGACTTTCCAAATCAAGAGCAAGAGGATCTCATCACCGCTACGATTGTCGACAACAGCTTTGGACCACAGGTAGGCCATCTTATCGTGTCCTCTTTCATTCAAATATCTAGGAACCTACACTCTAGCATGATTCCTTGTTACTAGACCCACTCTAGGTCTAGAGGGATCATCTCTATCTGCAAAGAGGATTTACCTACATAACACCAAGTGCAACAAATTTCGCTCTCGAAAATAGTAACCAAAGATGGTATGGAAGCTAAGATGGATGTCATAGAATAAAAAATGGAATATTTTAAGGATAGATTAAAAACGAACATGGATGGTTTAAAATTATACATGGAAGCTAAGATGGATGGAATAGAAGAAAAAATGGAAGGTTTAAAGGATGGTTTAAAAGAATACATGGAAGTTTTGAAGGAAGGTCTAACAAAGTTGCTACTAGAAATGATTCCTAATGGTGAAAATATATTAGATGAAACTCATGATGAGAACAAAAAAAATGTTAATCATGATTTCATAGCCTCTAATGCTAGATTGAAGACTCACCATATTCCAAATATCAATATGAGGAAGTTTGATAGCAAGGATCCAGTAACATGGATACTACAAATGGAGAAATACTTTGACCTTCATAATGTGAAACACACACAAAAGGTACGCATTGCAACTTTATATTCAGAACTCAATCAATTTGTATAGTATCGATGGATTTTTTCTCATAAAACACTTGTAACTTGGTCAGTTTTTACGAAGTAAATGATAGCACATTAGGAGGATACAAAGAGAAATACCTTCTTTAGCCAATTGATAAATCTCAAACAAAAGGGTTCAATGGCGAAGTACATTGAGGACTTCGAAAATTGAATATATGGGTAAATGATATTCCAGAGGAACATAGGATTGATTTCTTCATATGGAATCTAAAGGATAACATCCAACATGAGGTTCACCTTTGGGAACATGATTCATTGGAGAAGGCATTCAGGTTAGCAAGAAAAATTGAAAGAAAAATTATGGCGACAAGGAAGCCTACCACTCACAACTATAAAGATGGAATTGTTTCTACTCCTAGACTTCCACAACCTACAAGTTCAACACCAAAATAGTTGGAAGAAAAAAGAGAAAAATGGATTTGTTACAATTGTCATAGAAAATACACTGGCATTCATAAGTGTGCTGAGAAGAAATTATTTTACCTAGATTGGGAAGAAGAGGAATAAAAGGAACAAGAAACTTCAAAAGAAGAGGATATACACCAGAAAATGACCTTAGAGAGAGAATAAATGAGTACGACCATATTTTTTAATGCATTAAGAGGAATTACCACTCCTCAAACTCTCAATATAGAAGGACATATCAAGAAAAAAACGTAGGAGTGATGATTGATTCGTGTACTACCCATAATTTTATTCATTGTAAGATAGCAAGGGAATTGAATTACTTCCTATTTTCAGCACCAGAGTGTGAAGTGATGATTGAAAATGGAGGAACTACAAATTTCTTTGGAAAGTGTCATAATATCAAGAAAACCATGGGGGAATATGTATTGAATAGCTTAATGTTTTCCATTCCAAAGGGTGGTGCTAATATTGTACTAGGAGTTCAATATTTATAATCTTTGGGTACGATAGCCTTTAATTTTCAAGAACGTTTCTTGAAATTTTTTTGGGAAGGAAAGGAAGTTGAATTAAGAGGTATTGAAGGGAAACCATGAAATATATTCAGCTCTAATGGCATGACAAAGCTTGTAAAAAAAGAACACCAAGGCATAAATACACAATTATGCTCACTAGAGTTTCCATTAGGAGAATTTTGAGGTCTAAAAAGAGCCTCCTAAGGAAATTATAAAATAATAGTGGAAATAATAAAATAATATTTGATGACATCATCAAGTTTTAGAGGGAAAAAATAAAAAACTACTTTTTCAACTCGTATTTTCAACTTATCTCCCAAATTGTTTACTCAAATTTCAGGCGGGAGTACTCGTTGGATGCAAAGTTTAATTCCTCATACAAAGAGTACCCATGTTGAATACTTTCGATGGACCTTGCTACACGAAAAATGAGAAATACATGAAAAACATGATTGCAATCACATTTTTTCATGTATTTCTCAATTTTCACATAGTAGGGTCCATTAAAAGTATGCAACATGGGTACTCCTTGGAAAAGGAATTATATTTTGCATCCAATGAGTATACTCGCTCTAAATTTGAGTAAAAAATTTGAGAGATAAGTTGAAAATACAAGCTGAAAAAATAGTTTTATTATTTTACTACTTTTTAAGATTTTTACCCTTTTACTTAAAAAATGGTGAATCATCCCCCATGGTTGACATCATCATATTGAATCCTAATGGTTCTTATAAATTATATTTTTTTTGTACATTTTTCTTAGGAGGCCCATTTTAGACCTCAAAATTCCCCTAATGAAACATCGAAATGATCTATTTCTCCAAATCTCCAAAAAGTCTTGGATAATAATTCCTAGGTATTTGAGACTCCCAAATTCCTCCCACCTATTAGTGATCATGATCATTCTATTCATTTGATTCCATGATTTTTTCTTCCAAAAGTCAAGCCTTACATATATTTGTATTCCCAAAAGAGTGAAATTGAACGTATGATTGTAGAAATGTTAGAGGTTGGTATAATTCAACCTAGTCAATGTTCTTTCTCTGCTCCAATAGTATTGGTTCACAAGAAGGATGGATCATGGCGCATGTGTCCGGATTATAGGGATCTCAACAAGCTCACTATTAAAGATAAATTTCTCATTCCTGTCATTGATGGATTATTGGATGAATTACATGAATCAATTTACTTCACCAAGTTAGATCTTCATCCAGAATATCATCAAATTAGAATGAAGATTGAATACATTTAGAAAACAACATTTAGAAATCATGAGGGTCATTATGAATTTTGGTCATGCCTTTTTTCCTTACCAATGCACCTTCTACATTTCAAGGGTTTATGAATTCCATTTCCAAACCCTTCCTTAGAAAATTGTTAGTATTTTTTGATGATATACTAATCTACAATCATTTTTGGAAAGATCATGTTCAACATGTTGACTGGGTGCTCAAACTATTTCAGGAGAAATAATTATATGAAAAACCTCAAAATGTTTCTTTAGAGTGTAGGAGATGGAATATATGGGTCATATTTTATCTCATGATGGTGTTAACGTAGACCCTAACAAAATAAAAGTCATTAAAGAATGGAAAATCCCCACAACCATAAAGAATTTTCGAGGATTTATTGGGATACCATGGTATTATATCAAGCTTGTTAAGAATTATGGGAGAATAGTAGCACCTCTATCAACATTACTGAAGAAAGATGCATTTCCTGGACTCTAGAAGAAAATAAGGCCTTTCAACATCTTAATGAGGCAATGTGCCAAGCACTGGTCTTAGCTACACTAGACTTCACAAAAATATTTATTGTGGAATGTGATTCCTTAGGAAATGGAATTGGTGTTGTTTTTATGCAAGAAGAAAGACCCATTTATTTTGAAAGACGTCCAATCAAAGTAAAGTATTTACAGAAACCTATTTATGACAAGGAAATGTTGGCAATACTACATGCACTAAAGAAAGGGCGATCTTACCTAATGGGAAGACACTTCAAGGTAAAAATAAATCATGATAGTCTTAGATAATTTTTGAAATAAATACTATCTTCAGAATAGCAACAAAAATGGGTCACAAATATGTTGGGTTATGACTTTGAATTCATCTACAAAAAAAGGAAGCTAAATGTTGTTGTAGATGCAGTCTCAAGAAAGGATGCATTAGGGGAATTTTTAGGTTTAAAATTGGCCTCCTAAGGAAATTATAAAACAATAGTAGAAATAATAAAATAATATTAGATTACATCATCAAATTTTAGAGGGAAAGAAGGAAAAACTATTTTTTCAACTCATATTTTGAACTTATCTTCTTATGGGTTTACTCAAATTTCGAGCAGAAACATTCGTTGGATGTAGAAATTGGTTTCTCATCCAAGGATTACCCATGATGCATACTTTTGATGGACCTATCTACACTAAAAATGAGAAATACATAAAAAAAAGTTATTGCAAACACATTTTTTCATGTATTTCTCTTTTTTCGTGTAGGAGGGTCCATCGAAACTATCAAACATGGGTACTCCTTGGATGAGGAATTAAATTTTGCATCCAATGAGTACTCCCACTCAAAATTTGATTAAAACCTTACGGAGATAAGTTGAAAATACGAGTTGAAAAAATTGTTTTATTATTTTATTATTTTCTAATATTTTTACTTTGTTTACTCCAAAAATGGTGAATCATCCCCCATTTGACATCATCATCTTGAATCCTATTAGTTCTTATAAATTTTATTTTTTTTGTACATTTTTCTTAGGAGGCCCATTTTAGACCTAAAAATTCCCCTAATGAGGATGTGGAAGCATTTCTTTGTGCCATTTATATTATCCAACTGGATTGGATAACTGAAGCAATGGAGGAATGGACGAATGAAGAAGAAGTGTGGACACTGATTCAAAATTTGCAGAAAGATCCAGTACACCTGATACATTTATTTGGGAAAATGATTCATTGTGATACAAATATCACTTATATCTTTGTAAGAATTCCAAACTAAAATAAATATTCTTTTAGAATTGCACTCCTCTCCCTTAGGAGGAAACTTGAGATTTTAAAAAATTCACCACAGGGTCAAGAAAGAATAATTTTTGGATGGCCTTAACTCTTATATTCAAACATTTGTGGTGGAATGTTTGGACTTTAAAAAAAAAAGTTGATACAATTAAGACCCCAGGTCTACTACAACCTTTATCCATTCCAAGTGAACGTTGGGAGGAGGTTTCAATGGATTTTATCACATGTTTACCCAAGTCTGAAGGAAATAGTGTCCTCATGGTGGTAGTTTATAGACTTACCAAGTATGTAAACCTTTGTGCATTATGTCATCCATTTAAATCCAATACAATTTCTACTACATTTATGGAAACAATTCAAAATCTACATGGAAACCCAAAGATTATTGTAAGCGACAGAGATCCCATTTTCACTGGAAATTTTTGGATGAAATTATTTTCTTGTCAAGGTACTCAAATAGCTCATAGCTCATCTTATCATCGGGAAAATTGAGATAATGAAAACAAATTTGGAAGTATATATTGTTACTTTGTATATGATAAACAAACACAATGGATCAAGTGGTTACCTATCGATGAATGGTGGTATAACACTTCCTTCCATACTGCATAAAAAATGACCCCATTTATGGCACTTTATGGATATCATCCACCAAGCATCACATCATCTTTAAGAGAAAATTTTAAGGTTCAAGCAGTGGAAGATCACATCAAGCATCAAAAAGAATTTCTCCAATTGTTAAAGGATAACCTCACTTTGGCTCACAATCAAATGAAACAATAGGAAGATCAACCTCGCAGAGAAATATGTTTTGATGTAGGCAACTGGGTATTTTTATGGCTACACCCATACAAACACATTTCCCTGAAGCAATATAAGATGGATAATAAATTATCAACAAAGTACGATGGTCCTTACAAGATGTTGCAAAAGATTGTTACTATGGCATACAAATTGGAGCTTCCTGCATCTGCTCGAGCCAGTTTTCCATGTTTCATGCTTAAAGAAGGTTATAGGTGACAAGCTCCCACTTCAAACAATATTTCCAGAACTTGATGAGGAAGGAAAAATCATATTAGACCCTGAAGCAGTCACGAAAAAAAGAACTTGATAGCTACTAAATTGATCAAATTTGGAGTATCTCATCAAGTGGAAGAACTTACCCGTTGAAGATTCCACAGGGGAGGATGGGAATTTTATACAGAAGCATCAAGAACTACTCAAGTGTTGAGGAAAATGCTTTTTTGAACAAGAGGGGCATGTTAGGTCCTTATAATACTAGTGTAGCCCCTTATTGTTATTGTTAGTATAGCCACATTATTGTTATGGTTGTGCCCATGTAGTCCCCATATTGTTATTATTGTGCCCCATAGAAGCCCACTATTGTCATTGTTGTGCCTTTACATTATTATTGTTATGTAGGCTCTAATTATATTGTGACCCCTGAGACTCCTATATATAGGAAGTAGGTTTTTTCATTTGAATCATCAAGAATTGTTCATTTATTTATTGTAAAGGAGGTTCCCCCCTCGAAGTGGATAATTTCTAAGTCATTGATCTATATTTTCTTCTATTTTGTGTGTTGGTTACATAACACCTATAGAGCCAGTAAGAAGAGGTCCAATTGAAGGACAATGATATATTTTTTTAAATTGCATTGAAAAATTGTTGCATTGTTAAGGAGTGAAAAGTGTGCAAGTCAGGTGTGAAATTCACACTTTCTTAGTTCAAAATTGTGACAGTATGTCACAAAATTTAACATTCAGCAAAAATCGATATATTTGTGTAGTTTTCCTATGTCTAGGGTGTCCAAACACCATGAGGAAATAAAAGGTAAAAAATCTTCATCTCCAAATATATAAATGAGTCACATGGTAATTTGTTCCTCATATTAAAGATAATTTCAACATATACGTCACATATTCTAGAAAGGTGTGTTATGGTATATATTTAAATATTTATAAAGCCTATGGTATGGTACTAAAGGGGTTTACAAGGAATTTTTAAAAGAGAATTTTATGTATTGTTATTGTGAGTGCTTTATAAGGAATATAAAAGTTTTTTTTTAAGAGATTTATTATTAAAAGGGAAGTTTATTAAAGTTTTTTAAAAAGGGTTCTTTACTGTTATTTGAAGAGATTTTTTTAGATGGCTTTATCATATTTCCAGTTGCAATTTTCACCATTCATATGGAATGGTTATGATGAATGGAGCATTAATATGGAGACCATGTTGAAGTTTCATTATGTTTGAGAATCTGTCAGAGATGGATTTCCATAACATAAAGATGAAGGAGCTAAACAAGCCCTCAGTATTGCGAAGAGGGAATAATGGAAGAAAGGAAAAATGAAGAATGCACAAGCGTTGCAGCTTATCCATCAGGTTTTGGATCTAGCATTGTTCCATAAAATTATGATCTCGTGTGCAACAAATACAACATGAGAGACTTTGGCAACAATCTATAAAGGTATGGCCAAAGTCATTATTTTTAAGTTGTAGAATACTAGAAGAGATCTTGAAAGTTTGCAAATGAAGGAAATAGAGGACATCGATTCATTCATAGATCGGGTCTTGACAGTCGTAAAACAGTTAAAAATTTATGGTGATGACATAGAGGATCAAAAGGTGGTTGAAAAGGTCTTTAGAACTTTGTCTACCAAATTTAACATTGTAGTAGCAGCCATAGAAGAATCCAAGGATTTGGAAATACTAACAATTGATGAGTTGATGGGATCACTTCTATTGCAAGATTCAAGTATATACATAAATAAGGATTCTGCTTTAGAAACTTCTTTCAAAAGTCAAGTTTCTATTTCAAGAGACAGAGGTTGAAGAAGAGTTAGATCGAGAGGCATAGGATGATGCGGAAGACATGGTGGTCAGATAGATGGTAGCGAAGAGTAGGAACATGAAAGTGGAAGCAACAAGAGAAGCTTCAACAATAACCAAAGGGTTGAAAAATCAAAGGTGAAATGTTTTTTGTTGCAATAAATTTGGTCATTATGCCTGTGATTCCAAGAAGAAGATAGTTGATCAAGGAAAGTAGAGAGCTAATGCCACTACAGAGAATACTGACTTCATGTTCCTAGCTTTCCATATTATGCATGAACCTCTTGATAATGTGTGGCTATTAGATAGTGGTTGCAGTAACCACATGACATGAAACAAGAATTTGGCTGCAAATTTGGATCAATATAATAAGACAAGGGTAAATATGGGCACTAACAAAATTGTGGATGTAGACAATAAATGAGTCATCAACATTCTAACTAAGTAGGGGGAGTAGAATAAAATCTCAAAGGTATATTATGTACCTGGTTTCCAACATAATTAGATAAGTTCTCATCAATTGATGCAGAAGGGATATAGATTTATTTTTCAAGGAAAAGAGTGTGTTATATATGATAATTGTCCAAGCGAGAAATTGATAGAAAAGATGCAGATGACGAAGAACAAACATTTTCCTCTGATCATGAATTACAATGATAAGGTTAGTTCTTTTACAATTGCATGTTCTAATGATTACTACTTATGGCACATTTGGTTTGGACAGTTTCACTTCTCTCGTTTAATATTTTTGCAACAATAATAGATAGTCAGAGGATTACCTCCCATCAAAGACCTGCTAGTAATTGTGAGTGGTTCATCTTGAGAAAGAAACACCATGATAGTTTTCCAAAGGGAGTTTCATATAGAGGAAAGTAGCCACTAGACATGGTTCGTAGAAATTTGTGTTCACCTATGAGGACACAGTCAATTGGTAGATTTTTCTACTTCCTCACTTTCATTGATGATTATAGCAGAAAGACTTTGGTTTACTTTCTGAAGCAAATGTCTGAAAGTTTTTCAAATTTAAAATAATTCAAAGCCTTAGCATAGAACCAAAGTGATCGACAGATCAAGGTATTGAGGTCAGATTGTGGTGGAGACTATGATTCAAATGCATTCCATGTTTACTACAAATAACATAGAATTAGAAGGCAGTTTACAACCAAGTACACACCTCAGAAAAATGGTGTAGCAAAGAGAAACAAACAAACCATTATGAATATGGAAAGGATAACATTGAAAGGAAGAAACTTATCTAATGAGTATTGGGAAGAACTAATTGAATGCATTTTTATGTGATAAATAGATCCCCTACAAAGAGTGTGATGAACAAAGTACCAAAAGAGGCATGGTCAAGTATGTCTTGCAATGTATCTCATCTCATAGTGTTCAGATGTGTATCCTATGGACATGTGCCTAAAGAGCTAAGAGGAAACTTGGATGATAAAAGTGAAAATTTCATATTTGCTGGTAATAGTGAACAATCAAAAGCTTACAACTTGTATAACCATGTCCCCAAGAAAGCCATAATCAACAAAGATGTTGTATTCAAAGAAAAAGAGTCATGGAATGAGAATGTAGATAAACAAATTGATGTAAGAGTGCCACTCATGGAAGAGTATGATGTAGCAAAAAAGGAGCAACAAGAATCACAAGAGAAGACACCAAACAGAGTCCTGCCAGCAAGGACTCCAAGATATTCTGAACAACATGGATCTTCAAATAGATCAACAGATCGGAAGTCTCCTAACAATCAACCAGGTGATGAATCAAACAATGGTAAGAGAAAAATGAGAAGTTTGAAATATATTTATGATGATTTGGATGTTAGTTCAAATTACGCATTGGTGTAATTCCAACCTTCGTCGTTTGAAGAATCAATCAGAGATGAAAATTCAATGCAAGTCATAGATGAAGAAATTTAAGCTATTGAAAAGAATGATACATGATATTTGGTTGATTATCCAAAGAATAAAAACCTCATTGGTGTAAAATGGGTGTACAAGACAAATTTGAATGAGAAAGATGAAATTGATAGACTTAAAGCAAGAATTGTAGCAAAAGGGTTCTTGCAGCAACCAAGAATAGATTTTGGAAAAAAATTTGCTAAGGTAGCTAGATTGGGTACTGTAAGAGTAGTCTTATCCACAACAACTCAAAACAAGTGGAAATTATATCAAATGAATGTGAAATTAACCTTTTTGAATAAAATTATAGAAGAATAAATTTATGTGCAACAACCTCTAGGATATGAAGTTGAAGGACAAGAAGATAAAATCTACAAGTTGAAGAAATTGTTATATGGACTCAAGAAAGCACCTAGAGCTTGGTATAGCAAAATTGACAGCTACATAATCAAGAATGGATTTTGAAGAAGCAACATTGGGCCTACCTTGTACAAAAAGGTAAATTTGAGTATGGAAATTTTTGATATTTTGTTTATATGTTGATGACATGATTTATACTTGTGATCTAGAGTTAGATGATTTTAAAGCAACCACGAGAAATAATTTGAGATGAAAAATATTAGTCTCATGAAATTTTTTCTTGATATAGAAGTTGAGCAATCTGAAACAAAAAAAAAATGTTAAAATAAATATGCTAGAGATTTGTTGAAAATATTTAGGATGGAAAATTGTAAACATGCCCCTACACCGGTTGCAACGAGTACCATGGTAAGTAAGGATGATGAAAGATCTGATGTTAATCTAACTCTATTCAAAAGATTGGTTGGCAGCCTCATATATCTCACAGCTGTAAGATGAGATATTATGCAAGAAGTGAGTTTGAGTTCTAGATTTATGGAGACTCAAAAAGATTCACATTGGAGAGCAGAAAAAAGAATTCTAATATACATAGCAGGAACTATAGATTGTGGCACAATGTATGCAAGCACAAAAAATAAATATTTGATTAGGTACACCGACAGTGATTTGCAGGCAATTGGGATGATAGGAAGAACACTTCTAGTTATGTGTTCTATCTTGTTTCAGGGGTGATTTCATGAGCATCTAAGAAACAATGTATGGTGCACTTTTGTCACCAGAAGAAAAATATGTAGAAGCAACATCAGCAGCATGTCAAGTAGTGTGGTTAAGAAGAGTATTGGATGGACTCAAGCAGAAACAACAAGGATCCACAACAATATATTGTGACAACACCTCAACGTTTGCACTATCCAAAAATAATGTCATTCATCAAAAGAGAAAGCATATTGATATAAAATATCATTTCATTAGAGAACTTGTAAGCAATGAAAAATTCTACTTGAAACCTTGTAAATCGAGTGATCAAATGGATGATATATTCACTATGCCATTAGCAAAATATTTATTTGAGTTTCATAGAGGAAATTTGGGTGTTGTAAGCCTAGCTGAAACATAGACCAAGAAACATGTTTGAGTTGTCATGGGGGATTGTTAAAGATAGCTAATTAGTCCTGCATGAAGAGTTGGCTAAAATTAGAAATTCAGTTAACTCAATCAAGTTGATTCAAGTAGAGTTAAGTCTTATTTTGAGTAAAGTCGAATTTAGTGTGTTGTTGCATGTTAAGTTACATTAGATGAGTAAAATTCATTTTAATCAAGTTTGTGTGATCAATTTAAAAGCTGCAACTCATGTTATTGTGTGTGTAATCAATTAAAGAGTTGCAACTCATGTTATTGTGTGTGAATTATTTATGTTATTTTGTGTCTTTACTTTCCAATTAAAAAACCCAACATTCAAAAAAAATAAACTACATGAATATGTTTAATGATGAAACTTTCACTAAAATAAACTGCATGAATATGTTTAATGATGAAACTTTCACTATAAAGAAAATATAAGGCCTTTACAGGGATAGATATATATATTACGCATGAGATACGTATGGCCAGGCTACTATATTATTTAAATCTTTCTTCACGCTGTATTGGAATCTCTCATTTACTGGTGTATCGGTTACTCTGTCAAGGTATCACCATGCATGTTTCTACTGATATGGTACTATGGATAGATCGATCATTCAAACTAATCATATACTATTTTCACTTCATATCTACTCATGTTGCTATGCTTCGCAATTTCCGTATTCGAATGACCTTAACTACGTCTCCGATTTTCAATGTGAACTAGGTTACTATTTCACCTTCACAATGAATATTTAGGTTACTAGGTTACTATTTCACCTTCGCATGAGACTATGAAATGTTTAGTTCATTATAATTTGATCTTTGATGTCTATATGTAATAATATAAAATTTCCAGCCATTCAGATTTCACGTGAATGCCTCTAATTTTCTTTGTTTTCTCGGGTATCAAAGAACCTTCCCTGACATAGGAGATCTTACTGAAACATAATTGCAAATTGTGAATATGGTGGGAATCGAAGTGAATAGAATAGAAGCAGAGTCCATCTTCCTTCTCACTTAGGCACAAGTTTTCGTTCACGGGCGACTTATATGATGACATGGAAATCAATAATTTGCGACTTTGTATTGTTATTATTATTATAAAAATTACAACGAGGAGATACGATTTCCACTTCTTGGGCCATGTGGAGCGCTTGAACTTTTGCAATAATGATAATCTGATAACCTAATAATATTTAATTAAGAAAATGGTGCAGTGAAATCAACACAGTTGCTATAAAATCTATATCCTGCGACCTCAAACTTGCAACTCTTTCATTATCTTTTTCTTTTCTTTTTGATAGAATTTCGCATTCATTTCTAAAGGGAAAGAAGAAGCATTGTATTTGATTTAAGATGGCAAAGGGTGTAGCATTTATTTTCATAGTTATGATTGGTGCAGCAACCACCATGCCTGCTCTTGTCATGGGATGCGCTACCCATGGTTGTCCTCCTGCTGGAAGAACTCCTAGCATCTCAAGCGGCGGAAGTAGCCCTGCAGGTGGCGGATCGGGTGGTGGAAGTAGCCCTGCTGTTGGCGAATCGGGCGGAGGAAGCTCATCATGTCCTTTAGATGCACTGAAACTTGGAGCCTGCGTTGATTTTTTGGGCGGTTTGGTCCACGTAGGCATTGGAGACCCTGTTGTGAACCAGTGCTGCCCACTGTTGGCAGGCATCTTGGAGTTGGAGGCAGCGTTGTGATTCTGTACAACTATACGCATCAAGCTACTGAACCTCAATGTCATCCTTCCACTGGCTCTGGAACTTTTTGTTCAATGTGGCCTTACCCCTCCTCCAGGTTTCACATGCCCACCTCTCAATTAAGGTAAATTGCATGCCATGCCATTCCTGGCTTAACGTTGCACTTGTTTAAAATATAAATTTCCTTTATACAGTGACATGTGGTTTAACGGTAAGTTTCGTTGGGTGAAACCCACAAGATGGAGGTTTAAATCTCATTGAGTATATGGCATGTTGTGTCTTGGCTAGAAGAGTAGGCAACCTCATAGTGGACGTCTCGGCTCTTGTTGAGGCATAATTTAATTGCTATTGTGTGGCTTGTAGGTTGTTGCACCTAGCCTAGGTTTATAGTGACAACCAGTAGGATTTGATCCTGGGCCTTGTTCAGGAAAACTCTCACCAGTTACCGATTATCCTAGGATTTAAAACAAAAACAAAAAATATATCAATTTCCTTTGTTTTAGTTCAAAGTGTGAATATAGTATATTCCACTTTGACTCGTGAATGAAATTAGATTATGCACGCCCAGTTCGTCGTAAATAATAGCATGCAATTCAGTCCAAGTATTTTATTATTATTGTATTTTTTTATAATAAAGAGGATCAACGATTCGCTTGGTGACATGTGATGAGAATGGCATTGTGAATAATATTTATTTCAAGTGATAACCTTGCTTTTGCTGGTTGGCTAGATTGTAATATGCTTTAAGAAGTTTATGAAATTTGTTTATCTATTTATTTTTCTTCCATATAATATATAGGACAATCACTTTATATATATGTTATATTAGATCTACGCACACGCATGGTACATGATTGGTTGTGAGATTTTTTTTTTTTTCTTTAGGGCATAAACAAGTTTGTGGCTACACCAAAATAAATTCGTAGATGTGAGTAAATTTGTAATTAGAATTTTTATAGTGGAAATTAGGGATTCTATAGAGTTGTGGCCATTTCTTCGAAATTCTAGAGACTTAGCTTGGGAGAATGAATACCTTAGCTCTGGAGAATCGACATAGAGAGGTCCTAAGAATAAATCTGATTACGTAATATTAGTTTGAGAATCAATACATAAAACAACTATGTTAAGTTTAGTTGTACATGCAATAATTATAGATAATTAATTACTAACTAAAACTAAGTGTATTTTATGTTCTGTTAATGTTTACATGCACCACATGTAACCACATATAAGTACTAGAATTAATTCGCACCACATATAAATACTAGAATAAATTAACTAAAACTAAGTGTATATCACATACAATAACTAGAATTAAACTAAAACTAATTAAACCTAATTATGTACATCTACATCAATAAACCATAATCAATCAAAATTCTAAAATTAATATATATAATCGCCTTAACCATTTTCAATCATTTATACACATGGATCGGTGCCTTCGTATCGTTTAAAATATAAGGGTATGGTTTACTTTAAAAAACCATAACTGTCTCCGGTTTCTTAAAAAAAACTGCAGTGCATGATTCGAAATATAAAACGAAAGTGATGTTATTTCCTTGATCACAATAGTGACCAATGTTAATAAAACCAAAGACATTGGAGCTCATTTTTTGATAAACTCAAAAAAAAAAATGACACCTAATTTTTTTAAACAACTGTCTTCATGGCACGTTAAAGTTGAACTGTTAAGAGTTCTTTGATTTGTTTCCTAACCTGACTCAGAAAAATTTAATGTTTTATTTGTCTAAGTGCAAGAATTTTTGGGCTTGCCCTCCCACCAACTCAAATATGATGAAAACGGAAAAATGACATTAACGTTTATAATTATATTTTAAAACTTGCATGGCCTTACAAATTTTTTTTACACGGGAAAAAATTCTAATTTTGTGAAAAAACCATTATGTATTTGTATGTGCTGGTATATGTCCAAAGACATTCAAGTTGCCACAAATAAAATGCAAAAGTGATACAATTAGGCTTTTCTGCCCTTTTTCTTTTCAACCTTACGCCAAGCACCAGGTGATGGCGCGGTCTCAATAAGAACAAGCTGATTTTCTTATGTTGGTGCTCCATTATCCTTATCTGAGTCTGATGTGTCTGATGTATGTGTTCTTTTATTTCCCCCACTGTCTAGTGTTCCAGGTACCATATCCTGCTGAGTCTTTGTGGTGGTGTCGAGAGGATCTTGCATCTCCTGTTCTTGTGTGCCTAAGGAAGTATCTGTTTGTTGATTCTCATGAGGTATTGGTTCCTCCTCTTCTTCCTGTAGTTCTGGCTCTTCAGAGGGAAATTGCCAACCTTTTGTCGCTTTGCCTGTTTTCTTCTTTTTCCTGTTATCCCTTTTGGCTGCCGGGCATGAGTTTTGTAGGTGTCCTGTGCACCTGCATATCTGGCATCTGAAGGCTGTGTTCTCATAATCTAAATGTTGTGTCCATCTCTGTTGTTTCTTGTTCAACATAATGGACTCTGGGAGTCCCTTGCTCAAATCAACCTCCACATAGATTCGTGCAAAGGTGAATATGCGCTCCTCCAGGCATTGAGTATCTGTTTTAATGTATCTACCAAGGGTGTTTCCAATGCAGCCAAGAACATTTTCATTCCAAAAATGTAGCGGGAGATTGTAGAGCCTTACCCAGACCGGCATCTTGGTCACCTCCATGGTGTTGGCATCAAAATTCGAGAACCATGGTGTAATGAAGAGTCCCGTAGAACCCCAGAACCATGGTCCCTGGCTGATGATGACATCTCTGGCCTCAATAGATGAAAATTTGACAATGAAGAACCCCTTCGAACATAGGTGTATTTCACATTCCATGGTCCAGTTTGTAAAAATCCAATGGAACAGCTCCATTGGTTTGGGCCAGAAGCAGTTGAATCTGCAAATGATTTCTTGGGATTCATAGGCAGTTCTATGCATATCAATGTCTAGACTGTCTATATTTATTTCTGGCACGTTGTCTTGCATTTCTACAATGTATGGCTTGGGGGAGCTATCAGCAGGAGCAGCAGGTGCAGTGGGGTTGATCTTGTCCCCCTGTAGTATATTCCTGTATGAACCTTTTGAGGGAAGTGATTTGGATGCACCGGCGCCCATGGAGGCTCCATGTGCACTGTTTTGGCCTGTCATTCCACCCCTCAGTCTAAGGTTGAGGCAGATGGAAGACCCAGAAACAATGTCATAGTCTTTAAGCGTGCAGTGGTCAACTAGTGCTTTCCCCCCAAAAATCAGTGACTGTGAATGAATAGGATACCCTGCCACTGACTGGATTTCTTCCTTCAGATGAAGTATAGAGTCTGTTGTTCTAATCCATAGAATAACGTTGTTTCCTACAGGTAGCTTAATGAAAACTTGATATGGTTTCGAGCCTACCTGAGGGTCACTGTAGCAGATATGTAGGCTGTGTTTTTTCTCTGTAGGCACCATCATGGCATGGGCCATTGCTCGGCTTGGAAGGTCCCGCAAGCCATTTGCATCGCCGCCTCGAAGAGCCGCACCCAGATCCGAAAAACGACATATTGAACCCAATGTGCAGATCTCGGCCACAGAGTTTTGGCGCAGCAACAGTGGGCGTGCACAGCACTTTTCCCCGCAAATAAATGTCGTGTGAATACAGCCCTCCTCACCAGAACGCCGAGAGAAAATCACGCAAAAGCCGTACGCACCCTCTCCGTCTGATGGTGTCCATTGCAGGAGGAAAACACATCGAGAACGTCTGCAGGGGGCCTCCGCCAAAGATGCAGATTCCAACCCTGCCAGTCTATTGTCTTGACCAATAGAAAGCCGGTCCCACGGCCGCACAGCAAAGACGCCTCGAGACATAGCCGATAAGTCATGGAGCTCCAGAACATGGTGCCACCAGAGATCAGCAGACCAGCGGGCGGCGGCAACAAGTTTGGAAGCAGAAAACCCTAGGGTAAAATCGCCAGAGCGCTCCATGTTTTTCTTGGCCTTACAAATTAAATGCATGGCTGGTAAATATATTTTGAAATCAATCGATAATTTACTTCTTAATACCTTTTATTAATCATATTCTAAATGTATTAATCATATTCTTTCTTTTTTGAATTAAAATTGTATTGCTTCACAATTTCAGCACACATCATATAAATATCTGTTTATGCAAAACTTAGTCCTGATCTGTCACTAAGGAAACCAAATATATTTGTTCATGCAAACTTGGTCTTGATCTACTACTAAGGAAACCAAATCTGTTGATTATTAATTGATATTCAGAAACCAGATCTATTTATTATTGATTGAAATTTAAGGAAACATACTGAAATTTAAGGAAACATACTTCTTGATTATTAATCAAAGTTCAAATTGATTCTTGATTGAAATTTAAGGAAACAAGGCCTCTTGATTATTAATTGAAGTTCAAGTAATGTCAAGAAAAAATATTTGAAACTAAATCATTAAAAATGCTAGATATACTGGACTACAAAAGGAAATAGTAATAAAATGTGAGATATCAAGATTCTTAAGAGGTAATTGGAATTAGACCTTATCACAAGTACTAGCTAGGATGTTTTATGTCACACAAAACGTGATTTCTAGATGAGCTAGCTAAGCATCCAAACTAGCAAGACAAGAGAACTAATATTGTCTCACCTGCTTGATTTCATATGAAGATGAGATGATATCATTATGGTATTCATGCTTTTCTTTCCACAAAGTGCTTAGAAGATTTTCCATTTTCCATTGTAGGGTAATGGAGTTCAAGTTCTAGCTCCTTCATCCCCTGATATGACAAGGTACGAGAACCCAATTGCCTACTTCCTCTTGGATTTCCAAATCTTAATAACTTTGTCGATCATTGGTTGTGAGGGCTTCAAGCTGACGGATTTCTTCATAAATTTCAAAGGGTATGTCAAAATACAAGATGCGTGTAGCCATCTACGCATGGACTTAGGCTTAATCCCTACCCTGAGAGCCTCTTACCCTAGCCCCTCGAGGGTTGTACATTCACTAGGGGCATAATGCACCAGAAAATAAATATCCAGGCTAGATAGCTTAACAAAAACAACCCAACTTAGAAGAGTTAGGCTTAGAAATCTTGCAAGACAAAAAAACAAAGGGATTCAAAGAAAATAGGGTGGACAAGGCCAATATATAGAGAAGAGAAAATAAAAAACATGAACATATGAAATTATTCTGGTAGGGCCTAAAACACGCTAAGAGAAACTAAAATTCCATCCACAACCCAACCCAACTGAACTCAAAACAATGCCAACAAGCATCCAACATCGATAAAAAAAACAAGAGAGTAACCCATGAGTTAGAGGGATAAGACAATACCCTAAATTTTCTAGCCCATCAAACATGGATGGAAAAAATCGTGCACTCTGAAGGAAGATGGACATCAGAGGCTCCTACAATCGCCAACTCTAATGCAGCCAAGAAGGTCCTAGAATTAAAAAACTCTCTTTGTATAGAGTTTGTTTTTTTATCCTTTCTTAGCTACTAAAGTCTTTGTCGTGAACCTTGAGACCTAGGGCTTGATTTTATACTCTAATAAGGCTTGATTTTATACTCTAGGATCAAAATGAAGTCACAATGAACTCCATGGGAAGCAGATATAGTTGGCAATCACCTCTGCATTAGATCCACATGACTCCTCTTCATCAATTTCATGAATGAATGGGATATCATTGTATCAATGACAATACACCATAGAGAAAAAGTAATCATTTCTTTTTTTTTCATTATATTGAGTAAAAAAATGGAAATAGTAAACACATAGGGTTTTAACCCTTCTTGAGAAACCATTTTATTTTCCTACCAACAAACTATTTCATTTGTAGTATGGCCATAGAAAACCCTCTCTAGGGATTATTGTTAAGAGTTTCCTTAATGCCAATTTATCCCCCACTAATATTTGATATTCTTATTTTCTATTTGTTAGTGTCACTTAAACCCTGATCAAATTATGAGAAATAAAATGTAGCATTACATGCCATATGTGGAATCCCTTTTGGAGACCACAAAAGTATGTTTGCAAAAATCACCAATCTTGTTACTAGAGTTTTGATACATGTTTTGATTGTATATCAAAAATTTTGATACTACCCATTTTTCTATACATAGTAACTTGTGTTCCTCTTATGGACATACTGGTCATTGGTCACTTTCAATGTAATAATGATCTTTTATTCTTCCTCATATCACGAACTTGTTTATTTAACTAAATTGTAAGTGGTATCCTTTTGTCTCATTTTAAAAAATAAGTGTGAAAATGACTTTATATTTTTTTTTAACTACCAAACATGTCATCAAACCTCTCCAATGTTTCAATAAGATGTTGCATCAAATTTTAGCATAGCATCTAAATAATGTAGTAGTTGCTATGAAATTATAATGTGGTTGTTAATATTTTCTCATAAAATCATTGCAACATCTATCAATGTAAAACCATATGAAAGAATGAATGTAACTAGCTAGGGATGTAATTCATTGACTTATTAATTTTAAAATATATCTTAAGTAAAGAAAATTTAGATGTTACAAGGGTTCTTCATAATCCCTATTATTTCTCATTACTCTATCCATGTGACTTTAATATTCAAAATTCCATATTTAAATGTCCATACTAAGATATCTTTCATTCTTTCTTGGGTCGTGTTACACCATTTTTTGGTCATCTAACCTACTATCATTAGATGGACCCAAGTACACCACGTAAGACCAATTTTACCCTAAGTAAAATTGCTTTCACTATGTAAAATAACTTAATAAAACACATTTATTAGGTTGTTTATGGTCTAAACGGGAAACCCCAAAAGGAAATATTAAACAAACCTATATTTGTTTGATTTTCCTGGTCATGTTTAACCCAAAACAAAGAAATTAATTAATAAATCTTTATTTGTCTTATTATTTTCTAGGAATAATTATTTAAATCTTATTTAAATAATATTCCTTGTTAAATATGACTAAATCACCCATAAATAATTAAATAAATCACTATTTATTTGATTATCCTTCAACCACTTCCTTAAAATGATAAATAAATCATTTATTTATTTATTAGTCACAAATAAAGGGATTTGACCCAAGTCAAATACTTTTTCCCTCCAACAAATATAATAAAATATTCCATAAAAGGTGGATCTAGATTTGGTTAATGTTATTTAATCATGCACCAAGATCTAGAATGACCCAATATTTTGTTATAAATAGGAGGGTTTTTCCTACCATTCTTCACCTTTTGTTGCCTATTAGATCACTCTGGATCTAGACTCTTGGTCTGACTTTGAGCCATTATCATTGTCATATTTTCCATTATTTTCTGTGTGAGCTCCCTTTGAGTTCTATCTTTGTCTGGGTTTTCTACACCAACAAGAGAGAGAGATTCTAGATCTGAAGTGCTGAGGACTTCCAAGAACCCATCCCATTGAGGAGAATTGGATACACCTTCTTGTTTTCCTCCCAGGTGCCCTTAATACAAAAAAAATTTCAAAAAAAAACATTGTTCTTGTCTTGTCTATTGGATGTATGGAGAAAACTCTTAATTTTACTGCTTAATGTATTTCTATGCATAGATCTGGTTTTTTGCAGCACTTGTCTTGATCAACGAACTACAGATATGAAGATATTGGCAGCCACATTTGATGTTAGGGCTATAAGTTATGCATAGCTAAAGTGGTATTTTTTCATACGCTTCAACAAAAAATTCATACTAACAATTGGCGACTCCACACGGGTTTTCAATTATGACCGCTGTCGTTTTTCATATTCCTGCATATCCAGCTACTTCAGACCCTAGGGTTTCTTTTCATCTTTTTTTTTTTCCTATTTTTATGTTTTTTTTCTCACATAAAACCCTAAAACATTAAAATTTCTAACTTCCACGTGTTTCTGGACCTATTGCGCAGGTGACAAACATCAGCCGCAACTGAGACGGCAACTTTTTCAGAAATCTGCCGCCGGGACACCCGGAGCTTCAGATCGCACTTTTCAGCCTAGAAACCGTGACCTGGACTCCAGGTCACACTTTTTAGCCCATTAATTGCAACCTGGGTAGCGGAAAACAACCCAAAAACTGCTACCTGAGCGAAAAACAGGTCAAAAACTGCGACCTAAACTTTTTTCTGGAATTTTTCTGAAATTTTTCTGGGTTTTGTCTGAACCTCTGTCAGGGTTGTCTGACCTCTGTCTCCGCCCATTTAGACCTATTCTTGCTCTATTTTACTCAAATAAGTGGGAATCTAGCCCCCTAGGGCCTCAGTACCCTCCACTTTTTGTGGAAGAGTTTTAGCTGTTGTAAGTGTCTAAATTTTC